>PVKE010008616.1:0-15862 GCA_004027555.1 Craseonycteris thonglongyai
TAATATAAAATTACAGTAGTCACTTTGGGGTCACTTTTGATATAATCAAAATTGTTCATTTGAGCATCACCTTAGAACCAAAAAGAACAAAATTTTAAACATCCAATTGTTGGCAAATTTGATTGATATAAGGAATCATCTAAAAGAAATTAAGGTTGTCTCCTTGAAAAAACAACAAAAACAAGACAAAACAAAACATTGCTTTACAGAAGTCTCAACAAAAGTGAAAAAAAAAAAAAGCGAAAAACGTAACACTATCTCCATTTGATTCCCTCAAATCACAAGATGAACCTGATAGTCTTTATCCTGTTATTCCTCTTTCTACCATACTATACATATTCATTTTCCTCTGCTTTCTCTCTGGCAATCTCCCCTTCCTGTCTGGCCAGAAACACCCCAAAGTCAATCATCTCTTAAAATTAAACTCAGAACAGGAAAAACATCATATGGTTGGTTTGAAACCCAGGTCTCATTCTGAGCTTTGAGCCACTGTCAAAAAGTTTTTAAACTCTTTTAAATGGAAAGAAATTTGTAGAGGAATATAGAATAGGTCTAGAAACCTATAATCCAGGACTTCCAGATTTATACCAATTAATATATTAGTGGAAACTAAGATGCAGAAAATTAGGGGAATAAGGCACAATGAAAAGATCTCAAGGGTAACTGAAAGAGTCCTAATTACATAGAGATCTAGAAAGGCTTAGAAAAGCAGGAAAAGTTGGGCACAGTGTCTTCATAGCTATCTCCCAAGATGTTCCTATGAAAATAGATTGGACTATGATATAGTCTTGCAGAATATGCAAGGATGAGTTCATTTGATACCTCAAGAATAGGCTCTTTACTACCATTAGGCAGAATTCAGGAGTGGAAGTGAGGCAAGTATGACCCCAGCTTTCTCCTCACTTTTTGTCAACAATCTTAAGCTAGAAAGAAGGGATTTAATAGGAAAGCAAAAACTAGAATGGGAAATAGCCCCATTACCAGGCTTCTAATAACTTGCTGAAAATTTAAGGAAGACTCAGAACAAAATCAGAATAAAACATGAGTAACTCTTCTTGACCTGGGTCTTGGTAATACATTTTTGTATAAGAAAACCAAATAAAGCATAAACTAGATGGACTACATCGAACTAAAAGGCTTCTGTACAGCAAAATAAATCATCAACAAAGTGAAAAGCAACCAACAAATGCAAAAAATTAGTTGCACACCACATGTCTAATAAGGGGTTAGTTAATATCCAAAATATATAAAGAACTCATACAATGCAATAACAAAAAAAGCAAATAATTTAATTTTTTTTAATGGGCAACAATCTTAATAGACATTTCTTTAAAAACTAAATACAAAAGGTCAACAGTTGCATGAAAAGATGCTCAACATCACCAGTCATTAAGAAAATGTATATTAAAACCACAATGAATTATCACCTCAGGCCTGTTAGAATGGCCATCGTCAAAAAGACAAGTGATAACAAATAGTGGCATTGATGTGGAAAAAGGTAATTCTTGTGCACCCTTGGTGGGAAGGTACATTGGTACAGACATTATGAAAATCAGTATAGAGTTTCTGTAAAAAATTAAAAATAAAACTATCATATAATCTAGCAAATTCTCTTCTGGGAACGTACTCAAAAGAAACAAAAACACAATCTTGAAAAGATATCTGCACCCTGTGTTTATGGCAGCATTGTTTATAATAACCAGGACATGAAAACAAATAGACTCCATCAATGGATGAATGGATAAAGAAGTTCTGGTGTATAGTTGGAGTGTGTGTGTGTGTGTGTGTGTGTGTGTGTGTTTAGGCTGTCTGAAAAAAAATCCAGCCATTGTCAATATAACAAGGTTACATGGTAGGATAGTTTCTTGAAATATGTCGCATATATATTGCTAAGGTCCATGTTGTCTCAAATGATAAGATTTCCTCATTTTTTTATGGTGGAATAATATTCTATTGTGTGTGTTTACAAGCACACATTTCAGGTGATATATATGAGACTCAGGATAAATTCATGGCTTTGCAGAAAACAAAAACAAAAAACAGCTAGATGCTCCCTCTCCAGTCATTTTATATAGGAAAAGGCAATCTTTTGATGAAGTCATGAGTAGTTATTAATACTATACATAGAAATTTGGGGCGGGGGGGGGAAATTATCTTGTACTAGCCAAGAAACTATAGAAACAAAATGAAGTGAATAATAAGTAAAGGTTCTCCAAGGGGAAACTGAACACCCAGTTTCTTGTTTTAGTCTCAAATATGCATAGAGATGTTTCTCTAAATATTGAAGGAAAAACCTTGCCAATTTTTTACTGATACACATGCTGCAGTATCCACCTGAAGCTCAACTATTGTTACACAGCCTTGCTATTGGCATGAGCTATTAGAATATATTATAACAATACAGAACTATTAGAGTACTTAGCTGGTGTGTGTCTAATAATCCTCAGACACTGCCTGCATCCTAGTTCATAATTGTCATCCTCACATCTTTAACCAAGGAACATGTTTTCCTCTTTAATATCGTACATCCCTGCTAACTTCATAAGTAGGTTTTACCATGCAAACTGAATTGCCAGACTAAATATGCTAATAGTTTCTTTCTTGAAATCCCTGAAGGCCACTGTTCATCATAATGGTATAGCTAATTTGGACAGTGACTTACCAATGTCTAGGTATGTAAATCGAGACTGCATTGCAGATCTCAAGGAGACATCAGACTTCTTGTGGGCAAAATAATCTACTGATAAAGGTAGCATTACTGGGGCTGGACCCAGTAAAGTTGAGACCACCCTATCTAAAAGTCAACTCAAACTTGCACAAGAGCCTCGTCTAAACCAGAGCTAAAGACAGACTACAACCAACATCTAAAAGCCTAAATAGAGAAAGGAGTCATCACACCTTGTGTCATTCCCTAAAACAGTCAGATCATCCCTGTTAACAGCCCAGGATATGGGATGTGTATATTTGTCTAGGGCCTAAAGACAGTTATTCTCTGCTTCCCAGCAGTACCAAATCCAAATGTTAGTCTCTTTTCTGATGGCTTCTGAAGTTATAATGTTAAAGTAGTAAATCTGTGTTCTGTTTGTTTTAGTGTCACTTTAGGTCAAAATAATTATTATTTATTTGCCTTCTTCTAGAAAAATCAACAATATACCTGGACAGTTACAACCAAAAGTATTACTGAGGCACCTTTCTACTTTTTACAAGTCTTCAACCACAATCTCAAGGACCTAAATTTCCTTGTGATTCTATTTCTATACAATACGTGGATGACCGTTTGATCTGTTCTTAAGACAAGGTGAACTCTAAGATTGATTGCATCTATCTACGTATTGTTTTAGCCCAGGAAGGGCATAGGTTTCCAATGTGGAGTTAATGATTTTGTCAAAGTCAAGGTCACTACCTAGAACATGACTTATCTCAAAGAGGTAAATGCCTTTTTCTTAAAAGAGTTGGCCTTTCAAATCTTTCCCAGGCCAGTAACTGAGAGACAGTTAAGAGAACTTGTGGATCTCATTTGTTATTACAGTTCCTATCTTTTCTGAATTTCCACATTATTGTATGACTCAACCAAATCCTCCTTAACCAACCTCTTCTCCAAGAATCTAAGGACAAACACACCTTTTGTGAGTTAAAATTAACGCTTCAAAAACTTCCCACTCTGGTCCTATCTAATTATCACAAGCTTATATATTTATAGGTAATAAGAGATTTGAACACGCCTGATTCAAATTCTTGTGATTTATTAGAGACCAATACCTTACAACAGTTTCTCTCCTGAACCAATGGTGAAAGTTTACTAATCATCTTGTTAGGGGCACTAGCCACCATAACCAAGCTATTGGAAGCTCTGTTGACTTTGTATTTAGGGTCTCCTTTAAACTTGACAGTCCTTCAAGTTGTACATGCATTGTTGCTTACTGAAAATAAATGCCTCTCTGCCAGGAGGCATATCTTCTAGGAAATCCTATTATTTTCTTCCCTACATATTTCTATGCATCATTATGTTTTGGATCCTGCTACTGTTTCTCCATTTCCTTAAGAAGGGGCAACCTATGACTGTCTAAACTCTCCAAACTATCTAGCATAACTTGAATAAATTTGTTGAAACTCCTTTAGAAAATCAAAACATCGTTTTGCTTGTTGATAGCATATACCTTACGACTGAAGCTGAGAAATATCAGGTGATTCAGAATATGAGTACAGTTGCTTAATAAGGTGACCAGATTTTAACATTGGTAAAGCGGGACACCATTGACCAGGGGGGAGGGGGCTCTTGATTAAAAATTTGGTCTATCTCCCGCCGTTCCCTAGCTTGTCGTGCATTCATTCAAAAAATTGGGACTTTTTTAAAATGCTGCAGGACACGGGGCAAATTGTTAAAAATAGGGACTGTTCTGCCAAAAGCAGGATGTCTGGTCACCTTGTTTAAAAAGCAATATGGACCTCTTAAGGAGAAAAGGGCAAAGGCAATAGTTTAGGGAAGAATGTTGTGATCACATCTCTCTAGACTTCTGTGTAATAAAATACTACTAATAAGATGCAAGAGATCCAGACAAAGAAACTATGAATTTTGAGACCTTGGCTAATAACACCATATTCTGTAGTCTCTTCAGATGGGTGGTGGGATCTATTTTTTTGGTTTAGTTTGGGTACTTGTAATTCCTGGATGAGAAGTAGACTGCAAACTCTGAAATATAAACCTTTTCCTACTATCTGTCTGACTCACAGTATTCACATCTATGACCTGCAGTGTTTTGCATAGTGCTTGTTACTGCTGTCTCGCCTAATGATCCAAGCAATGATTATCCAACAAAGAGCAGAAAAACTGACACTTCCAGAAGTTGAAATAATCACCCTGAATCTATGATACATGACTGTGACATCTCAAATTGCAGTGAAGTTAAGGCTTGATCATGCTTCCAGATATTAATGTTCTATCTTTCAGCTCAGGCTAAAGCAGCTGAGATGCAACCATACCCACCCAACTTTGTCTACGCTGTCATGACTTTAGAAATTCATTGTTTTCACTAACATAGTTTTGGTATTCCTCTGTCTTTATCATCATGACTTTATTGTAATTTCATTGTTCATTCCAGAAACTTTCTGAAAACCCATTTATATGAACATCAAACAGTTCAATTATTCAATAGACAGCCACAAACAACTGTAGTCACCCCAAATCTTTAAAACCCTGTCTAAAAACCTTCACCTTGCCACGCCTACCAATTCAAGACCATTATGTAATCCTCCTTCAGCAATCATATTCAAGCCCCTTTCCCTCTGAGATGCTATAAAATCTCTTGCCAAGTAGTGTTTTCCCTTATTGCTTTTACAATTGTACTCAGCTTTGTCTTATCAACAGATTATTTTGGTGTTTGGAGACTTAGCAGACATATTTATTGGAGATTCCTGAACATGACCTGTATAGCTTCATATTCAGTAGGTCTGGGAAGGACCTAATCATACACCCGGTGATTCTGAGGAAGGTGATATAAGGACAATTTGTTGTTCTAACACCTAGCGGTGTTTAACCTTACAAAAACAAGGTAAGATTAAATTAACTAAACAATATATATGTATATATTCAGGAATATTGATACTTGGTAACAAATCTCAAGAGTATCCATCAACATTCACAGTGTACATTTACAGTAAATGGTAAATGGTATGTAGGACTCTGTTTTGTTATTAATAAAATGTGAGAAATGAATTTAATATCAGTGCATGTTTGTACAATACACTAAAGAAGAGGTTTAGAAAATAACTGAAACACGTTGTGACAATCTAGAGCACTGTTTTACTTTATTAAAAAAACTTTATGGATTTAAAAAATTTCAAGATGGCAGATTAGGTAAATGCTATGCCTATTGCTTCCCAAGATCAAACCAAAATTACAAATAATTTATAGAACAATCAACTTCAAGAATATCTCAAGGTTAGCTTAACAGAACTCTTATAACAAGGATATAAAGAAGAGCCTGGTAGAAGGGATTGAGATATGAAATGGGCTGACTCCAAACCTACAGATAGTGGTTGAACAAGAGGAGGGATTCCTCAGTGGCAGAGATTTCCCCAGAAGAGGGAGGGGTCCCAGCACACACCAGGTTCCCAAACCCAGTGGTTCTGTGCTGGGAAGAGAAGTTCCCACACCTGGCAGTAAAAATCAGCAAGGATTTTGTCTGCCCAGACACTCTTTAAAAGGGCTCACACAGAAAATGCAAATCAAGACCACAATGAGATACCACCTCACACCTGCTAGAATGGCTACAATCAATAAAACAAGGAACAACTAGTGCTAGAGAGGCTGTGGAGAAAAAGTAACCCTTACAAACTGCTGGTGGGAATGCAAATTGGTATAATCACTTTGGAAGATTGTATGGAGATTCCTCAAAAAAATTGGGAATGGAGCTACCTTATGACCCAGCAATCCCCCTTCTGGGTAGCTACCCAAACAACCTGAAAACCTTAGTCTGTAAAAACTTATGTACCCCATGTTCATTGCAGCACTGTTCACAGTAGCCAAGACATGAAAACAACCTAAGTGCTCCTTGACAGATGACTGGATAAAAAAGCTGTGGTACATATATACAATGGAATATTACTCAGCCATAAGAAAAGATGAAATTTTGCCTTTTGTAACAATGTGGATAGACTTGAGATCATCATGCTAAGCGAAATAATTCAGACAGAAAAAGCTAAGAACCATATGATTTCATTCATATGTGAAGTATAAAACTGAAAACAATGAACAAAAATCTCATGGACATAGTCAATAGTTTAGTGGTTTCCTGAGGATAAGGGCAAGGAGGTGAGAGAAGAGGGAAAGGGAGCTAAATATATTGTTATGGGAAGAGTTGTATACCTGGAACCTATATTATTTTTACTGACCAATGTGATCTTAATAAATTTAACAATAAAAAAAATAATAAATTTCAAAAAAAAAAAGGGCTCACACACAGACTCACTTGCAAACACTCACCCAATCTCTGATGTAGGGGTAGTAACCTGAGAGGTGCAAGAGACATATAGGGAAAGACTGAGATGTGTGGCTTCAGGACAAGTGCTGGAGAAAGAGCAGACATTGATTATCCCTGAGTGGAGCCTTACTCAGGTATAGCCTACAGGAAGGCACCATCTTTTCTATGTGGAACCCGCCCCCAAAGGGCCAAATCTGAGACCTCATTGGGCCAGTAAAATTTGTGCATGCGCACTGCCTTGGTGATGCCCTGGGCCCTGCCCCCAACAGCTAGTACATCACCTGGGGCACTATTGGCTACTGAGAAGCCAGCCCCCACAGGCTGTGTCTTTTATAGCAGCTGACAGTCCAGGGTGGCTCAGGAACCTTTTGCAGGTGGGCAGAGCCACAACCTGCACTGCAGCCTCTCTTGGGTGGCTCCTTGGGACCTACAGGCCAAAGGCAAGTGGTGGCTGGCTGCACTGTTCTCAGGGTGTTTTGCAAAGTGGTCAGGGGTCTGGCACAGATGCAAGAACTGAAACTGCATTAACTTTCTAAATACCACTGGTCACACATGTAGCCACCTGGAACCTCACCCTGCCCACTTAGAGCTGCTGAAGGCACTCTTTGCGCCTGGGCGGGCTGCCCTGCCCTACTAGCTGTGGAAGCCTTTTATAGCAGCAGATGGCCCGCAGCTGCCTGGGGAACTTTTGGTGCTGGGCAGTAAGCCACAACTTGTATTGCAGCTGCTCTTGGGCAGCTCTGGGGATTTGCTAGCCTGAGGCAAGTGGCTGGCTGTGGTGTTCTCAGGGCATTTGTGAAGTAGTCAGAGCCCAAGCACTGGCATAAGAACTGAATCCCTACTAACTTTGTAAAAACCACCAGCCACACCTCATGACTCCCTGGACCCATCTGCCCAGCTAGTGCTGCATCACCTGAGGTTCACTCTTTCAACACTAACCCAGGCTGTGCACCTAAGGAGGCTCTTTCAATGGCTGAGCATTATGGGCAGCTGGCAAGTGGCAACAGGCCTGGGGGGTAGGGATGGGGGCTCGGTTTTTCACTAAACAAGCCCAGGCCCAATACTGGTAGCAGTTGACCTCAGTTCACAGCGAGGCCACCTCCACACACCTCTAGTTCCAGCAAAGGCAACAGCCTACCTCAAGTTTACGTGGTGAAACCAGAAGGCCCCTCTGTAGCTGTACCCTGTGTCCTGTGACTCCGCAGTTTCTCTCACAAGAGCTGAAATTGATTCCCCATACCAAGCCTTGCAATTTGCTTTGACCGATAAAATCCGGTAGAAGTGATGGTGTGGCAGTTGTCAGCAGAGCCCTCCATGTGCATGCCCACACTTCTGCCATTACCTGAAAATACCCAGTTTGCTTGCTAGAGAAAGAACCCAGCCAAGTTACTGCAGTTACCCCGGTCTAGACATCCCATGACACACAACAGCGTCAACCCCAAACATGACAGTACAGCTGAGATAGCAGTCCTGCCATGATCAGCTGAACATCCCACCCCTTGAGCTGAACACTTATTACTGAGGTCTTATGGCTACTGTGCAGCTTTATTGTGACAACAGGTACCTTAACTAATACCACAGGTTGTGAATATAATGTGACTATGATTGGCTCCTGGCCACCATCACAGGCTCACTCTTGTCACTTAAACTTATAAGAACACAAGCTGATGGTTAATGAAGTTTTAAGCGCTGCTTACATGTTACATGGTGCAGTGTAAATGGTGTTACTGTATTTTCATTAAATTCCCAATTAATGAATTAAGAAGGGCCAGAAGGGCCTCTAAAAAAAATTGGTCTACTGAAACAGGTGGTGGTGGTGGTGATGGGGGGAGATATGAAATAGCAAATTACATTCTTAAAATAAAATAAGGGACGCCGGGATGGCTCAGTGGCTTGAGTGCTCCCTTTGCAGCCCCGGGGTCTGAGAATCGAATCCCAGCTCCTGAAGACCATATTCTGAATTGGGGTGTGCCCCAGTTGGGTTCTCACTGGGGTGAGCTTCCCGTGGACACCCCCAGCTTGTGGAGATGTGCCTCCCAGGCGGGAGACCCCACCCCAGTTCCTGCCCTGCGCAGCCCTGCATTCACCTGTGGAATGAAACTGTATCAGAAACTAATGACATACAAAGTGAAGACTGCTATGGGCCCTGCCCCCTCTCTGTGTCTTTCTGTCAAAAGTAAAAATCTTAAAAAAAAATACATACGCATATGCGTGTGTGTGTGTACACACACACACACACATGATAACACACTGAAGACTATGTACAAAAACCAAAATTTTCATTCATTGTCACTTCCATTTTCAAATACTCAATAGGAGGTTGCTAGAAACCAAGTTCTTCCTTAGGAATGCTTGATGGGAATATTACTTTGGAGTAGAAAAGGATGTTTAAAATGTATGGAATGTGTCAGTTGTTTTTGTTTGTTTTAACAAACTGTATGTTTTGGGATATTTCTATTTCATTGCTAGTTTTTATCTTTAGAATCAAGTAACCTGATTCTCAACACTACTTTCCATGGGATGGCTTCAGAGATGGACTAAACTTAAAGTGGTTAAAATCCAGTACACATATAAAAACCACAGTATTTAAGAACATGAGGCCAGAAGTAGATTTAAAAGGGTAATCAACTGCATACCAATAGCACCTAAGTTATTAGAACAAAAGATCAGTAGGCTTCCTGTACATATTTTCAACATTTTTTCCCCTATCAATAAAGCCTTTTGTCTGTAAAGGAAATTGAGAATTACATATATAAGATAAAAGAGAGGAACACAGAGAGAGGAAGGGAAGGGAGAGAGGGAATCAATTCATGTGTATGAGAAATTGCAGGGAAATATGTAGATTTGTCAGGATATAGGTTCTCTTTATATTTTATTTCCATAAATGTATATTCAAAGCTCAGATTCTATCAGTGAACACAGCTGAAGAATATCAAAGTCATCTTGTGTTAAAATTACTTTTATTCAGGATGAAAAATACATGTAACCAGATTAGATGATAGTCTATGATTAGTTCTTTACCACATATTTTGAAAGAATTACATACTTATTTCCCCTTGTTGTTACTGTAATATATTTCTTTTAATTTATTAATAATTAGAAGGTTACAATGTAGTGTTTTACATAGCTTTTCCTTAATAGCTGATAGAGGACCTGTTGCACACAATTACAGGCAGAAAAAATTAATACATAGCGTTTCAAAGTAAGAACAAGGAAGACACCAAATCTATCACTTGTAGTTCAGAGTTTAGGGATTTTTTTTTTTCTTTAAATAGGTGCTTTTCTTGCATATGATGTGGCCTGATGAAAGCTATAGATTTTGCACACTGTAGAGGCATAAAGCTATTTCAACACGATGGATAAAGATGGATTTGAGGTAGAAAGGTGGTCATGGCTTTCCTCTAGTATAAAACAATTTTCTTCTTCTCAAAATATCTATGCTGCAAATAGATACCCTTACCCCCCAACCCACCCAACCTATTCTAAAAGAATAGGAATTTCTAACTTTAAGACTCCTTCTAGCCAGATCCCAGTTAGAGAGAACCCAAAGTTAAAATGTTTTAAAAGCAAATATACTTAGTTGAATTAAAAAAAAAAAAAAAATTATTTTAACCTGTTTTTGTTTTTTTTTTTTGGTTTCTCTATGTTTGGTAATTGTATAACATGTTTTAACTAAATCAATTAAATGCTAAATTGGACACTGAATCAAATACCTAACTGAATGCTCTGAAAGTTCAGGCAGGGTACCACCATCTAAGCATTAATTTAATTCTTCTGCAGAAGAAGCGACATAGGCTTTTGATAAACATCTTTCACAAATGTATGGACCACACGAAGGCTAATAAAACATCTGTTCATTTACCCAAAAGGTAAAATGAGAAATGCATTAGATTTGTGTCTGCTTTCAGAAAGGAAATAACTGGAAGTTTCAAGAATTACAAAGGGCTTAAACATATGCAAACGGTAAAATGAGACATGCATTAAATTTGTGTCTGCTTTCATAAAGAAAATAATTGGGAGTTTCAAGAATTGTAAAGGGCTTAAATATATATAAACAGTAATAAAATTCTCTTAAAGGGAACCAAAGACAACAAAGTGTTCTGGTATTGCAATTAGGTCAAGATCTGTTTTGTCGTTCATGACGCATATCAAGACTTGGGAACTAGGAAACGTTGTACCAAGGGTTGTTTCTATGCCAAAGTAAAAATATGCTTAAATTGGCAACCTTTAGTAAAATAGTCTTTGAGATTACTATAATCCTGCTTTAAGTCTTCTCTATCATATGAATTGGGACATAAAATAAATAAAGAAATCAAGAGCACTTATATAGAGCAAGGAAATAAAATGCAGGAAAAAAAATCCCCATAGAAACACCAATTAGGCCCACAGGATTTTTATTGTGGCTATCTAAGTGATCACTAGCAAAGTAAGTGTATGGTGTCAAATAAAGGTAAACAGTATACACAGAGTTGTAGCATAATCCATACACATATAATAGAGTGAAATATATGAACTTATTAATTTGGCCAAATCATGAAAATAAGTGCAGGAAATCTATTTGGTCATGTGGCTGATGAAGCATAAATAACCAAAACATAATGGTGACAGAGTTGAAGAAATAAACGAAGTTATGGTACAAGGTTAATATGAAGGAATGTAAAAATGTAAAACGGTCTTCTAATTCTTATGCAGTTTTTGTCATGGTTATTAAAAAGAAGGTATCATATCATATTAGAAAGCCCCCACCCACTTTCCCAAGGCTGTATACAGTATACAAATCAGTGACAAAGGTATTACCATTTCCAAATACCACTCTGTTCATTAATTTACAGTTGCATAGAAAGGGAAGAAAACAATAACATGATTATTATAAAAACAAAATATCCTTTTCTCTTTGGATAGTCAGTGTTTTACTCCTTCAGTAGAACACACAGTCGGCGTTCAACAGCTTGTTTCAAGGAGCCATGGAGCTTCTGATTAAATGGAGCTTGGAATTGGCATTTGCTGGAAAGGGCAACACTGTAAGTCAGGAAAGGTTGGTTGGCTAGACGAACACTTCACATTGCCTGCGGGAAGAGAAAAGAGTACTGTCGAACAACATTTACATAAGCCATTACAGGTAGCGGAGACCTGTCAACTCTTCAAGGAAATACAAGTGCTTCTTTCAGAACTAGTCAGACCCCATTTTGCTGTGCTCAAAGGGGACCTTTTACTCTGATGTGAGTTTTGCTACCTGGTCTGAGGTCATTTTCTCTCATCCTAAAGTCACCTGGTCTGCTATCACTTCAGCCAATATCGAGGAAGTATGGAAGACTTATCTCTCACCCAAGGCTGGAAATCCAGTTAAAGTTTAGAAGACTTGGCTTTTTTTCTCACTGGAGGTACCAATGGTAAGTGAATTAGGCTGGTGTATGCAAGCACCCCATCTCTCCCTGGGGCGGGGTGGAGTGAGGGGAAGGGCTGTGAGAAGTCTCCTGCAGAGGGCATACCCCTGATAATTCCAATCAGTCTGAGTCCCAAACTGGGGTCCAGACAAGAGGAACACAAGACAGAAATTATAGTCCTAACCCTCCCCACAAAGTGAAATTTACCACGTGAAAAAATATTATTAAATATTGATCATCATATACATTTCTGCTACATTAAGATTAGAAATAAGCTTTCTTTAGAAATAACTCCAAGAACAGTTTTTTATATTTTATTTTCACATTGAAAACCAGTCATATTATGTAAAATTAAATGCTGCAGTGAGCTGCACTTTTTTTTTTTTTTTCTAAACGGGAACAGGTTTAAAGCTATATTTAAATCTGAATGATTTCAACACTTACATAGGTGATTCTTTCAACACTCTGGCCTCTTGGGTTCCTCTAATTTCTCTTTTCCACTGACCTTGCCCTCCACTCTTCTCAGCCACTCACTCAAAGTCTCAACCACAGGCCATCACCAATACTTACAACACCTCCAACATTTCAATTTCAATAATCCCACCTTCTGACAACCACCTCTACCTTTCCAGCTTCCTTCCAGTAGGGCCCAACTTCGTCTATCCTTTGACACCACAATGCACTGGTTCTGCCTCCTTTTTCCTGTCTCCACACCTAAGGCATCCTCCTTTCTCTTCCTACCAAGCTGACATGCCTGGTTCAATCACAGCCATCACTCCTTTGATTCTTCCCTTGAATTGTTGTACACTCTTGGCCAAACCACAACTTCTAACTTCAGTTAAACTGCATTCCTTGGCCGACTCTGATGCCTGTGCTCATGAACTTGAATGTGGCTGGAAGGTAACACATAGCCCCACAGACTGGCCTCATGTTAAATTTATGAACAGGCACCTTAATTGGTGGTCTTGGATGCTGCCTGGCCATCAGTCCCACTCTATTCCAGAGTCTGCGTGCTGTCTCGCTCTTCAAGTGCTACAGCACATCCTCTAGTCTCTCTTTACACTTACGACACCTCTTCCCAATCTCATTCTCTGCTGAAGCCCTGGTTTCTCATTCACTAAGACAACAGAAGCAATCAGAAAGACTTTTGCTCCCTGGGGTGAGGTCCTTCTGTCTCATGAGCTCTCACACCACATTGATTTATCTATATTATGTTCCCTTGTCTTTCCTCCAGTTACTAAAGACAAACTGTTTGTGTGTCTCATTAAGACCTCAGCCCTGCTTGCCAATAAGAACAGAATCAGAAGGCTCAGTGTTTAAAAAAAATTAATAAATAAGTTCATAGAAGAAAATGTTCTCCAAAGCTCTGTGGTTCTGTGGCACATTATTACTAAGAGTATCTGATAAGGAAAGCACTGAAAAGCATAAGGCTGTGGCTGCCAACAGTTCTCAGCATATTTTGAAATGAAAAAAATCAAGATACTTTCCCTTTCAAAGTAACAATACCAT
Source organism: Craseonycteris thonglongyai (assembly GCA_004027555.1). Lineage (NCBI taxonomy): Eukaryota > Metazoa > Chordata > Mammalia > Chiroptera > Craseonycteridae > Craseonycteris > Craseonycteris thonglongyai. The sequence continues at coordinate 13,874 of PVKE010008616.1, forward strand.
TTTTGTGTACCGCTCCCATCACTGTTTTTAAGTCAGTGTTCTTAAGGTAGATATCTGGGAGAACAGTAGCCAGCTGAATCTATCAGGTGAACTTTATCTGGTACAAATGAGGTTGTTAAAAAGCTGTTGGAACACACAGGATCAAATGCTGGGTATGTGAGCATCTGGAAGAAATGGCTTGGGAGGGGTTCCCCCTCCTCAGATTTACAAACTATTGTATAGAAGCAACTATCATTCAATTTCAAGCAAGTTCACTTATTTACACAGGGAATAAAGTAATATTGATAGTGGCTAATCTGCTGACTCTAGGTTGTAATGTGCAACACCTAAGCCAATCAAACTGCGTACTTATAGGAATTTTAGTCATAATATGTAGCCCAACACTGGGATTTTTGCAGCTGGAACTCCGTGGCTACATACAGAGCATGACTCTGTCCTTGGGCTTGGAAAGTGACTGCAGAACAAACGGTCTCTCTGTGCTGTTTGATGTCTGTTGGTAAGTATCCCAAAAGCTTCTACAAGCCTGGATCTAACTAGGACATTGATAAATGTCTAATCATACGCTACCCACTGTTCTCATCTCACAGCCCCACTTGCTTGACCACTCAGTCAGCTGATCACTGAAAGTCCAGTTGCCCCCACTAATCCGGAAATGAATGATGTTAGTTTGTGGTCTCGTTTCCCCTAGTAACCCAACTCTTTGATCATCAGCTTCTTGCAATGTCTGCCTTTAAAACCTTGCCCCCACACCTAACCTCTATTTTGGAACACATCTTTGGTTCATACTAAGGGCTATATCCTTGGTTTGCAAATTAAACTCTCTTTTAATATGTTTTGGTAATTTTTTGTTAACAAACCCATGAATTCTTACCTATGGCCTGCTGGGGAGATTTGCTGAAAGAGAAAACAAAAGAAATCAATTAAAGGTGGTACTACTGCTTGGCCAGTTCCCCTCTCAGGCATGCAGAAGTGTGCCGTTCCAGACTGTTAAATGGATGCTAGTAAGAAAATAAACGTTTTTTTTTGTTTTGTTTTGCTTTCCTAAGTGCTTTAACAAGGGCTAGTTTTCCTAGTTTTTCATATCCCAATTGCTTTAAGATAGAAAAATTCCACCAAAAGATACAAAAACATATGATGGCTATCTCAAATAAATACAACAATAAAGGATTCAGCGAGTACTCAGTTTTGTAAAAAAAACTCAAAATTCCCCATTGAAATATTGCCATGCAATTTATTTACGCATCAGAACAGAGAAACTCCTGTGTATTTTGCTGAAGAGTATAATTCTGATCAAGAAGTCATTAGGGAAATGAAAGTCCATGAGTCTTCCATTTCTGTCAGCCTTGGCTCACCCTTGTCCCAAAGGCTAGGAAGCCGGTGGTGATGCACTTGCATCAAGGAAAGGGCTGGTCTAATTTTCAGCAGTATTCTAGAAACTTGGGCTATTAACTGTGACCCCAGTTAAGAAGCCTCTAAGAAGTCAGAAAATGGGGTCTAATTACCTTTGCATTTGATTTAATCTCATTTGCAGCTCAATCCCTTCCTGGTAACAAAGGGCATGAGACAGTGTAGCTGCTCTGATTGAGCCCTGAGAGGGCAACCACCAGTAAAAATTTTCTCTAAGGGCTCTGTCTTTCCATCTCTCCTTTTCACAGGAAATCTCATTTCTTCTCTCATACTCCACTCTAGGGAGGACGGGGAGCTCTGCCCCTCAACAATGGTAACATCTGCTCTGGGTCAAGGAAGAATGGTCCCTAATCATGTAGCACACCGCACTCCTTCCCTCGTTCATATTTCTGTGCTTAGGAAAAAACAAAAGAGAATCTGTGACCATGGCTATGGGTGTGCCAGTAGCTTTGTGAGAAAAAAAGAGCAAGCAAGAAGAGCAAGATTCCTACGATGCCCGGAGGGAAACGGTGAGCTCCAGCTGCAGTTGGAGGAAGACTCAGGCTCACACCAGCCCAGTCCGACCAGATGGCTAAGTTACAG
>PVKE010008616.1:15962-47287 GCA_004027555.1 Craseonycteris thonglongyai
TTTTGACAGATAGAGAGAGAGACAGAGACAGAGACAGTTAGAGAACCAAACTGTGGGAACTCCCCAGTTCAGCACGTGGGTCCTGCCTGGGCCGGAGCCGGGATTCGATCCTCGGTCCTCATGGCCTCAAAGCGAGCGCTCAACCCGCTGAGCCGTCCCGGCTTTCCCCTGAACCAATATTTTTAACCCTAGAGCTTTTTATCAAATAAGCTATGGGTACTCCTCTGAAAAAAATCATATAAATATGTATTTTAAAGGAAATCATCTTATTGGTTTCTTCATTAATAAAGGAGTTAAATAAAAACTTTGAAACGTGTTCACATTTTAAAAAATCAGGTTTTGAGTTTTTGATAAATGCCACTTAATCTTAAAAACATGTAAGCAATTAATATGTGGTGATGGATAGAGAACTGACTCTGGGTGGTGAGCACACAATGCAATATATAGACGATGTAATGTAGAATTATATACCCGGAACCTATGTAATTATTACTAACCAATATCACCCCAATAAATTTAATAATTAATAATAAAATGAAATAAAATAAATATATAGGCAATTCAGTTAAAATATGCCTGTAGATTTAAAAAAAAAAAAAAAATTTAGAGCATTCGCTGGTCTATCAGCAAAAAATACTTGGCTTACTACTAGTATCCCATATATTTAGATGACATAAATGAAAAAAATTGACAAAAGATTTTACACTAAAGGAAAAGTTACAGCAGTCAGTGAAATTTTAGTATGTATGTTGGTCAATAGGCAACACAATTAAACTTCATTCATTTACTTCTTTCCAAGAAGAGATGGAATACCAGCCTCTTTACTCTGAAATTCAAAGTAAATAATTAAGAGGAGACTTTAAAAGGCCATAATTCAAGAATGCTATCAGGACCAAATGGGATATTACTTTAAGACAGAAATTCTAAAGTGTGATATGTAACAATATCTAGATACAGTTAAAAAAAAAGAAAAAGAAAAGAAAGTCATGTCAAAGTAGGCAATTCATGCAATTAGTGTTTATGAATACAGTTTCATTTTAATTCCAAGACTGTCAGGAGTAGAAAAATCACATGTGACCATGCTAATTTTTAATCCACCACGAATATAAAGTCAAGATTAACATGCAGATCAATGCACTGTGTACTGGTGACAAACAATTTTAAAGTCCTCATTAGTTACAAGAGCTTAAGGGATTGGCTTGGCATTAGGAAGGTGCCAAGCTGGTTTGCTTAGAAATATTCTCCAAAGGTGGTCAGTAAGCTTTGGGAATCCAAAGCTTTATTAAAATATTTGCTACCTGAGAAACTTAGAAGGGGCACCAAAGCAAATGAATCAATCCGACAGAACCTTCTGAGTACTAGCTGGGGAAACCTCAATAACTAAACTATCCCAGTGGGAAAATGTAATCATTCATTCAGTTCTGAAACATGTACTGGACACACCAACTCCACATCAGGGGCTCATTTCTATTCTGCATCAATTTTTAAAAGGCCTAATAATTTAAGGCAGAATTTTAAAATTATGTATCCATTTTATAAATAAGCCAATTAAGCTTTTATTTTTTATGAAAAGCAATCCCTATCTTTAAGATTTTTACATCACTGAAGCAAAACACAGACTATAAATACTAAGAAGTGCAAACTGAACCCAAACTAATAAAAGAAACGAAAAACAGTAAGACTTAAATTCCAAAGGATTCTAAAATACACTAGTCATCATTTCTTATGTGGACTGTGCTTGAGTGCTTCAAAAAAACACATAACAGTAATGCTCATCCACAGCAAACTACACATTTGAGTATTATAAATATTTGTTAATGTACCAACTTAAGACTATGAGAACATGGGGACAGATAATTCAAACTTGAAGTATAATTAGCATAAAAGATATAATCTGATCATCTTTTTGGCTGTTACAGAGCCTAGAAATTAAGCAACAATCTGATAGCCTATGGACTTACGCTTCTGTAGGTCTCTATGAAAAAAGCATGCATGTGTGTGTGTGTGCATGCATGCACGTGTGTATGTGCACAAATGCTAGCACTTGCTTTTGGGGGGATGAGGTTGGGGTTGACATATAGTAAATACGATTCAGCAAATTTTGAGAATTAGAATAACAAATAATAACCTAGAAAAATGACACACTCTCAAATATAAATCTATTTATGTGCTTGTGGAAATAGTAACATGTTCTTTAGGTAAATACTTCCAAAATTCAGAGAAGACTATATTTCAAATAGCTGTCTCCAATTCCTGCTAATGATGGAATTTTGGAAAATGCAGAGTGGCATAAATTGAAGAAGTGAATATATATTTCTTATCACCACTTACCACTCCTGATAATGTCTTTTTCCTCATTTAGGATAGAAAGGGTAGCACAAGAAGATATATATATATATATATGATAGTGCATATATACACATAATATACTAAAATCTTAGTGTAGTGGTTGCCTAGATTTAAAAACCAATTTATGAGGAAATCACCCTAAAAGTTATAAATAATATACTCATATTTCTTTAAAAGACTATTTAAACTATAATCATGGCATTAAGTATGTATGCAGAAGTGTTTTGGTAAGAGTTCAGCAGAAACTGCAAGGTGGCAAGATGCTGAAGAGAAAAATGTCTGGAAGAAAATCAATAAATAAGAACCATTAATAATTTCCTCTGGGAACTGAACTGTTTTTATTTGGCTATTTTCTGGCTCTTGGTTTTTCATCTGGGAAATTCACAGGGTCATAATCTGTGATGCCTTAAATGCTTTGGCCTTTACACAGTGACTATTTCATTCTAGAAGAAAAGAAACCAGGGGGAGGGGGGTGGAAAGGAAAATCTGAAAATAATCTGTTTTTGTACCTGAATCTGATGACATTAGAGCTCAATGTCTGAAGAGAGGGAATTATATTAGAAAGGACTATTTTCATGCTGTTTGACATGTCACTAGAAGCTCTCTTTCTCTCTCCCTCTTTATTTTTTATAGTAATACACAATTCTTATGATAGTTTGCATTGAAGAAGATAATTTCATCTTAAAACCAGTCTTATTTTATTTGACTTCATGTTATCACTTCTAAGGCCTCCGAAAAATCTCTATGAGCAAGACTGCATTGTCATTACACCTCAGGGATGTGATGGTATCTGGGTTGAGCTTCATTTGCTTTGTCAACATATAGAATGTTTGATTTATTTTCAAATAATACTCCATCCTCTTTCTAATATTGGTTTTCGTTATCTGCCTAAGAAGACAAAGGGGCCCCGCGCCGGAAAAAAGAAATGGGGAGGAAAAGGCACAGTGGTGGTGGTAGGGCCGTCCACACTCACGGCAGCAAGATGGGAATGAACTGTTGATCTGCTCCATGACCTCTGTGAGGTCGGTGCTGGTGTCCTGAGGCGGGGCCAGCAGGTCCTCCGCCGCTGGGGCAGCAGCTGTAAAGAACAGACATTCTGAAATTAATGGCCAGCCTTCCACCAAAACCCATCTTCAGGAGAAAAAACACTAGTTCTGGTCTCTAAATACTAATGTGCAAAGTCACATAGAAAAGCACCATTTTAGGGGCAAAATACCAAAGCCATTTTTGCGTGAATGTGCTGGTAATATAATGTGATATATAAATAAATGCCCTAACTATTTCTGTAGAAAGAATCCATGTGCCAGGAGAACATTCATGACAGAAAAATACATAATGCAGTCATAGTCTCTCAATTTATTCATTGGCATTTCATTATTTTCCATTGCAAGTATTTTTTTCATAAGAGAAAAACAGCCTACCAATTTGTTTTTCCTTCTTTCTTTTTGAAGACCAGCATAAGCTCGCTTATGCTACTGTAATACTAGAGGTATCTTATAAAAAACTTGATACTTTCACGTTTTTTAGTCTATAATCAGTAACAAAATAATTCTCTTATTTTAATATTTTATGTTCTCTACTGGTTAATGGAGCAAGAGATAGCCACAAAATTAATTGGATTAAAGTATATGGTCCACATTAGGATTTTAGAACTTGAACTTTATAAATAACAGGTCATTTCAGAATGCCTGGCTGACACATTCCCTTTACGAACAATGACATGCGGGGTGAGACCTGTGGGTACACGGGGCAGGAAGAGGGCAACCGAGTTCCTGGACTTGGGCAGAGAAAACCATGTTTCCTATAATATTCTTTAGCATTATATTCTAAGGTTGTACAAATATGAAATTCCTGAGAAGGAATATTTACTAAAATCGAGAAATAAAAATGAGTCTTTCCTATGGCAAAGAACTTAAATTGTTGCTCATTTCAAAAGGAAACAACACTTTTTTTTTTCAGCTTTCACCAAAATTCAATCCACTATTACACAGTATATATGAAGTACATTATAGCTATTATACTAAAATGTCTGCTTTTTGTTTTTCTTTTTTTTTTTTTTAATTTCTAAAATGGCTTTGTACTTATCTAAGACCAAAGAGAAAAGAAATTCCTTTGTGCCCAGAAGCACCCCTGTAGAAGAACGCTATTTGAGATGAAAAATAAGCAAATGGTGAAGCCCAGAGCAGAGTGGGAAGGAGCCACGTCTTGGGGACACTGACCTGCTTGGTGCAGCTGTGAACTGGGGTCTGGGTCGTGGGAGTGGCTCAGTGCAGACCGCTGAGGGGAAGCCCAGGGGGAGACGCCGTTGATTCGGGAATCAGATTCGGGCTGGAATAATCACATTCATGGGTTAGAGCAGAGAAGGGATTCAAATAACGACTAAGGAAACCATTTCTATTTCTAACTTCCCCTCCCCCACCATGAATACATTAAATCATACAGAGTTCCTGACCCTCAGACACTTTCAGACACCTCGCAGTATCAGTTGGATGACTTCACTATAACAACTTCACCTGAGCCCAGTGGTCCTTCCCTTTCAGTCCAGGAACACTGAAGAACTCACTTGGTTACAGGGCAAGATTTATGTATCAATGTCAGCGGCAGCCCTCAATTGTTCTCTCTGTTATTTTTATGTCAACCCAGAGAATTTAGAAACATGTTTCATCCGTCTTTTAAAAATGAGCACCACCTGGCATACAGTAAATCGATCCAATTGCAAAGTCAGTTCATTTTTAAATTTACATCAATATTTAAAGGTAATGATAGAGCAGTTAAGGGGACAATTTTGGATTTATTTGCATGAATTCAAACTGTCACTCAGAAGCTGAGTAATTCTGAGCAAAATTTTAACCTATTGTGCCTGGGATTCTTTACTTATAACTGGGGATGGGAACAGTACCTGTGTCACAGGGTTTTGTGAGATAGTGATCAATTACTATTTCTAAAGAGATTAGAACAGAATCTGACACCTAGCAACCACTTGGTAAATGCACTTTCACACAAAGCTTTAAAATGCTAGATATATTGACAAGCACACACTCAAATTAGAAAGTGTGATCCATCCATCACAGAGGAACTGCAAAAGTGACAAAGTTTTTCATGCTGATATTTGCATTAAATCTATATTAGTTGGAGCCTGGCAGTTTTGCCAGTTTTTTTTGTTTTGTTTTGTTTTTCTTTCAGAGTTGAATTCTTCTGTTGCTGGCATTCCTGCTGTTATTAGGAAGAGATGAGAGCTTTATAGTCTGGGATATACAGAGCTATGCAGATACCAGCAATCTCTAAAAGCATTACTGTGCAATTCTGAAGGCACAGGAGCCATTAGGCAGCTCTGTCTAATGGGCTAAAGAGAGTGTGGGGGGCAGAGGGAAGGTGAGCAGGAACCTTTAGCCCTCTTAAGAGCTTCAACAGGCTACGGCAAATGATGTTTTCGAGTGTGGCTGCCTTCCGTAAGGATCTGTCTACGCTCTAGGTTATTAACACTAACACTTCATATTCTAGATAAGAGCTTTCAAAAACCAATTCATCCCTTACACAGGCACCGTTCAGAAACTTCAAATTCATAATACTAACAGTACAACTTTTCCCATGTATGTGACTAGCACTGAGGTCAAAATCAGACATTCTAGAGGACTTGAGAGAGAACCAGGCCTTGAGACACCTTGGGGAACTCTTCCTTTCTACTGATGCACAATTTTGAGGCCCGAAGTAAGCCATCCCCAAAACAGTCTCACAGACTCAGAAACAGTGACAGGCATACAGAAAAGTATAGTCAAACATAAGGGGTCATATGTGGCTCGTTGTATAAGTAATGCCAACAGTACACTGTTTTGAATGGCTCTGACATGTTACAAGATACTGACAGCAACTGTGAAAAAATGGCTTTCTAAAATTCGAGAAAATCACAGGAGAGAACGTTGTTTCTGCCTTTGATTCAATAAATCGTTCTGGAGAAAGGCATTCCGACTCACGGTCCAGGGGTCCCACATGCAAAGGCCAAAGAAACAGGCAAGGGGAAGCCGGGATGGCTCAGTGGGTTAAGTGCTCACTTTGCAGCGCTGGGGACCGAGGATCGAATCCCGGCCCCGGCCCGTGCGGAACCATATGCTGAACTGGGAGCTTCCCCAGTTCAGTTCTCTCTCTGTCTCTGTATCGCTCTCTGTCTCTCTCTCTCTCTCTCTCTGTCCAAAATAAATAAATAATTATAAAAATACTAAAAAGAAAAAAAAGAAACAGGCAAAAGATGACATAAATGTTGATAGAAGTTCTTTAAGAGAAAGAAGTTTTAGGCCCATTTGTTGGGATTTTGCACAATATGCACCTGCATCTTCATTACTAAAGGCATCTTCATTACTAGTTCTGTAACTCTTATTCTTTAACTGCTAGATGCAATCCAGTGCTTAATAATTCTCTATAATGTGTTGTTTCTTCATATATGATATTGTCTTGTTATATAAAATACTCTTTATGGTCATTAAGAAGAATGGAGGCATCAAACAGGCAGAAACTTGCATCCCAAAGAACAGTGTTTTTCAAAAATGCAAACTATTACTAATTGATGACTAATAATATGGTAGGTTCTGGCCAGAACTAAGAGAGACAGAAGAAAAATGGAAAGAAGGGAGGGAGGAAGAGAGGAAAGAAGAAAGAGAAGGAAAAAGGAAGGAGGAAAGAATGAAAGGAAGGGGAAAAGAAAAAGGAAAAACAAACAATAGAGCATTTCTTTATAGTAGCAATTATTACTTGTATTCATCATACATGTATGTATTCACCACAATGTAAATTTTATTTCTTATTGTCAAGACATTTTGCAAGCAACTGCCATAAAATATGGTCTAGTGTGAGAAAATAATAATAGTAACTTAATAAATATCTGTCATTTAATTTCTTGAGGGGAAACCGGGATGGCTCAGTGGGTTAAGGGTTGACTTTGCAGCACCGAGGACTGGGTATTGAATCCTAGCTCTGGCCTGTGTGGACCCATATGCTGAACTGGGGAGTGTCCCCAGTTCAGTTCTCACTGGGGCAAGACCCCGGCCCAGTTCCTGCCCTGAGCAGCCCCGCCCACCTGTGGAATGAAACTATGTGAAAAAAACAATGATGTGCAACTGTGGAGACTGTTCTGCACCCCCCCCACCCCGCCACCCCTGTCTCTGTATCTCTCTCTCTCTCTCTGTCAAAAACAACAACAACAAAAAAAATCCTTCATTTCTTGAAAATAGCTCATTGGAAGGAAAGCTTTAAAATAAAGAGTTTGGGTCAAGTCCCTTAATCTTCACAGACGTTTCCTATATTTAATTTATGCAGATGTATTTTACAGGATTTCTCCCCTCTAAACTGTTCAGGCTGAGACAAATTTCAGTGTTACAGAAAAATGGGAAATTCGATCTGATGCAGGACAAAAACAGATTTTTCCATGCTAGTGAGGATTTAACGCCAACGTTTGAAGAGGCATTGATTGCTAAGCCGGTCTAAATGAACAGTGGAGGTGAGAAATCAAAACGGCACTGAGACAGAGCCTCTGGGAGCTGCGGCTGGGCCGTGGCCATGGAGAGGGCCACAGTGAGCTCCACACACGCTACCTGCTCCAGCAGCTGTCGAAGTCGGTGGAGCTGGGACTCCAGCTGCCTATTGTGATCTTCTAAAATCTGCATCCTGGCCTCCAGACGCCCTTTGTGCTGCCTGAGGAGTTTCGCTTCTGCGATGAGTTCTGAATCCTCAGACGTGTGATGAGGAGATACAACAGAGTCTGGAGGTAAAGCCACAGGGAGTCCCCTTCTCAGGTGCTGGTCCTTCAGCTGCTCATATTCCACCTGCAAATTTCTAATAGAGAAAAACCCAAACTGAAATTCCACTTGTGTGCATCGTCTTCTACCCCACCCAACTTGTCTATGAGCTCCAAATTGAGCTCGTGCTACTCACTTCCTCCTAGGTAAAAACATTTAACCCTTTTCCCGTTTAGGAAAAAGAATTGCAGCTCGCTGCTGAGTTCATTTTATGTAAACACACTCTTTGAGGCTGAAGCAAACCTGATTGGTTTTCAACGTGAAAATAAAATAAAAATTGTTCTTGGAGTTATTTCTAAACAGAACTTGTCTCTAATCAGAATGTAACAGAAATGTATATGGGCAGTATTTAATAATTTGGAGGTTAAGGTTAGGACTGTCATCCACAAGTTATCTCAGGACAAACACTACAGCCACAAGTGCTGCTGGTGAGTCCTCTTGGTGCAAACAGGAAAGAGGTTCACAGAAAGCATGAATAAAACGGTAGGTTTAAGCAATTGTTCTAACAGACATCATTCCCAAATGCAACCTAGAGCCGGCAGCCCAGCTTGGTAATGCCCTCTAAAACTTTCAATCTACAATGAAGGCTTGGACAATAGTTTACAGAGAATGGGCAGAAGCCATTATTTAAAATTATTATTAAAGAAGTTCCCAGGACAACGTATCTTCTTCTCTGAGGGCTAGCACACCTCTGTTCTTCCTCCAGGTCAGCAATGATCCTCTCCAGTTCTCCACGTTCTTCCCTTTCCACCGATTTCAGGATCTGAGCTGGGCTCTGGGGCTGGCTCACCGGGGACTCGCCGCCGAGGGTCTGGCAGTACTGCTGGATGAGGGCGTGCTCATCCTCCCTAGGGAGACAAGGCAACACAGCGGCTCACATCTGCACACCGATGCTTCTGCACGCAAAGGAAGCAGAAGCAATGATGGCTGCTGGGCCACGTTTGTCTTCAAGCCCAATATCCCCATGATCGCCCTTTAAAATTCTAAGGTATTTACCTAGCAATGCATGTGTACTACACATACCAACACATCATGCTTTGCCTTAGTCTAGTATACAGGGTCCGGCAGAAGTACCAGTAACACCCTTTGTAAATTAGTATAGTATAAACGGACATATTGTCTAAGTACCTTAGGTTCTAGGTTCCCTGAAGTAAAATGGCCCATGGACTGACAATGTCATAGACTACGCTTGAGCATGACATTGTTGTGTTACAGAATTACGTGTTTATGATGATGTAAGAAAAATGTTGGTATAAATTACTAGCTCATAAAAAGGGGGTGTTACTTCTGCCAGACCCTGTATACAAGTATATTTCACAAACCTCAGAACAGCTATTTTACTCAGTAGCAAAGGTGATAAAATAAAGTACAATGTGGAGTTACTAGAAGAGCTAATATAGAAAAAACCCAATACTTGAATGCCAAACAAGTAGATTAAGACTCTTAATTAAAAATAAACTTCTATTGACTAAATATGTGGTTCTCCTCAAAATTCATGTGGTGATACCTAATCTCCAAAGTGATGGTGGCTCTCCATATCCATGGGTTTCACATCCACAGTCAACCACGGATTGAAGAATTTTTTTTTTTTAACCCCAGAAGATGTAAACAGCAAACCTGAACTTGCCATGTGCTGAGCACTACACTGAATTCACGTGGATGAAGTGATGCTTAGAAATATCCTACAGTACCCTATATGTAAATACAGGTTATATGCAAATATTACACATTTCATACAAGGACTAAGTGTCAGTGGATTGTACTATCCCGGGGGGGGTCCTCGAACCAATCTCCTGAGGGTACCAGGGGACTGTATTTGGACATAGGACCTTTGGCAGGTGATCAGATCCTAAGGGTGGAGTGCTCATGAATGGGGATAGTGCCTCCATAAGGGCTTGAAGAGAACTCTGGTCCCCACCATGTGAGGACACAGCAAGAAGGCAGTATTCTGTGAGCCAGGAAGTGGGCTCTCAGCAGACATCATATCTGCTGGTACCTTGATATTGGACTCCCCAGCCTCCAACTGTGGGAAAAATTAATGTTTGTTGTTTAGAAGCCACATGACCTACGGCCTTCTGTTAAAAGCAGCCCAAATAGATTTAGGCATAAGCTGATCTCACTGTTGTTAGCATTGGGTTGAAAGCCATTTTTTAATGCTCTGTAACCTATGGGTAGAATATAATCCTCTAATTCTCTTATTTAAATAACTCAGCACAAATCATAATTGTACATATTTTTTAAATATCTACAGATATGTTACTTGATATTATCAACATGGCACTTCTAGGATCAATTGTTCTTCATCAAAACAAGAACCTACATTTAATTCACTTGGGTTCTCCTACTTTTCTAATGACTTGTCTAATGAACTAGACTTATCAGTAATGTGTTTGAATCTAATGACAGAAACAGAAGCATAACAAAGTAAACAAAGGTGATCTGTTCATGAGAAGGAAATGCTTACCAGCAGGCCTGGAACCCTTCCCATCCTTAACAGGAGATCCAATCAGATCTGTTTGGAAATGTGCACAATACAAATCGCTTGGCTAATGCTGGCGGGAGAGGCCTGCCACAGATTACCTTTAGCAGATTATGCCTGATCTGTTCTGCTGGCTTTTAGTAAACAAACCCTGCAATCTATGGTTTTATCAGATAGGGATTCAGAAGAACAGGAGTGAAAAAACATACACACAGATGAGTCAAAATTAGACTGCAGATGCATTTTGTAGTCAATGTTTATGTAGATTCATTTCTTTGGGGAGGCTGATGGGGTTTAATATATTATAATTATCATCACCACCACTTTGATTACGTTCTTTCATTAAGGTATCTTGGAAGGGAATTAAGGCAGTTTCTCCCCAAAATCATTTATATATAACCTATAATTTCAGTCCTAAGTGTTTTCAGATTATTAGGTGAAAATGTTAAATACAAAAATAGATACACTCAAGTTCTTAATTATATATAGTAAAAACCAAGTGTACACACTTTAAATATAGACAGACCATGAAATACCAGATTGGGGTCAATAAACATCAGTAGTATGCCTAGTGCTAAAATAGAATATATTGCAAAAATATTCATCGTACCAACGAAATACCATTAGATGAAATGTAATTATACTATACTTAAGTCATACAGAATAAAGACTGTCTAGATTACAAAATTAATACATATCAGATGACAAAAAAATTTGGATTTATCCAATGACCTTTTGAAAGTAGGCAAGACATAAACATAAACAATAATTTCTTTTCTTTCTTTTTTTTTTTTTAAGGATTATTCTGTTCCAGACTTCAGATTTGCAAACAGTAGTGCCAGTGCAAACCACACCAGCCTCCCAATTTCCTCCTTTCATATAAAACTGTGTTACTAACGGGCAGACGGCATATGAAATGAGACTGACACCCTAATATCAATGGTCCTACCTCTTTTTTGAGATATAGTTGCTCAATTCCTTCAAAGAAAATTCATATTCTTAAAATTAATGCTCTTTTAAATCGTCCAGAGTCAGACTTTCAGGGAAAAAGGAAGTATTGGGATTTGGGTCTATGTGGGGTAAAAAGCTGAGAGATTGATTCATGTGTAGGCTGGGGAGGTAGCAACCCATGATGCACGGAGGTGCGTTGACTAAGCAACCATCTTTACAGAAGGTAATGCTCTGAGGAGCCAGGGGATTGATCCCACAGAGCAAATTCATGGGCAGGAAAAAGCTCAAATGACTAAATGACTAAAAAGTCTTGGATAACTTAGAAAAAATTTATGCCTCAAAGCACAGACTTTCTTTTATTGCCCATGGCTGAGATCATTCAAACCGATTATTGGCGATCAGTCCGGTAGATGTTACAATACTAAGTCATCATTAGGTCTAGACTGTGAAGCTGAGGCATCAATAGATAATGGACAAACTGGGCAGGACAGAGATGACCTCCAGGACTGGATGGATCTTTAGATGCTCTGACCCAACTCCATGCCCCCATCCGGGAAGCCATCACTTCCTGTAGCAGCTAAGACTGTGGGGTCATCAGGAATGACCATGCCTGGGGCCAGGATGCCTGGGTCTGAATCCCAGCTCTACCTCTCACTGACTGTGAGTCTCTGGGCAAGCATCTAAACTTTCAGAGCCTCAACTTACCCATCTGTAAAATGGTGGTAACAAGAACAAGAGTATTATCTTAAAACGGTCTGGGAGGATTAAAGAAGCAAAGGTGGGAAGTGCTTAGAACAGTGTTTGGCGTTTAGTATGCTCTACAAGTATATCAAAGAGGAGATGGTGGTTGTTTTTGCATCATCACTATTATTATTCTCGAGAAATATAACATTGTCATGACCCAGCTCAGAATAAGAAAAACCTCCACTCAAGAAAACCATGGGGAAAGGTGGAGAATTCAAGAAAGAAAAATTCCAAAAAATTTTTATAGAAATTTGCTAAATTACAATTCTGTTTGTTGGCTTAAGGCACTTTGAGTTAGCTTTTAACTCTTTCCCAAGAATAATAAAAACTGCTAACACAGTAGACTCTCAGTAAACCGGCATCCATGGGGTTTGGCAGATGCCAGATAAATGTAAGTAGATTCTCAGTTAACCGGTGCCCATGCTGGATAAATGTAGTAGAATTTCTTCGATTTTTTTGCCTGTTGCTTGAGAGTGCCACTTGCTTGAGTTCCAGTTAACGAAGAGACTACAGTACTTTGATGTTGATTGGCTCAAGACAGACCTGAGAGTAAAGACCCAGGACTGCCTTGAGAAGCACTGAGCACTCAATCTGAAGCTGGATCTCCTGTGAGGTAGTATTAAAAACTGTCATCTATTGTCTCTTGAGATTGTATCATGACCTGATAAATGTTGGAGCTTTAGGCAATTTCTAGGAGAAGTTCAGAGCTGTTGCATACCGCCTGCTACTAGAATTAGGTCCTGTAAGACAGACATGCTTAATGTTATAAGCTGAAAGCAAAGAAGGAACAGCCCAGCCTCTTGTTAAGAGCAGCTAATATTTCTTTCTATATCTTATGATCCAAGATGCTAAATTATTATAGAAAACACAGTAGAAGGGCCAGAGAAAAAGTGAGGCCTAATTCCTGACCCTTCTTCACAAATCCTGAGGTGTATCATCAGCCCAAAGGAGCTAATAATCAATAAGAAAAGATATTTACTGTACTAGTGTATTTATTTGTGCTGTCAAGTTAGTAGTACTGATTAAAATGGAATATTTAAACGAGTGAGCATTATACATTTAAAGGACAAAAGGTGACCATTCCAAGTCAAACCACTGGTTTATAGGGCTTAATGATTCAGTCCTTGATAGCATTCTCATCTGAATGGCAGAAGCCTGGCACGGTCACAGAAGAACCCCAGTGGGGTAATTCAAACTATAAAAGAGCTAAGAACATCCAGAGCAGGCTTTATCAAAATAGTATATATGAACATATGCATTAAGAAAATATTGATATATCAGTGACTAGAAAACAATTTCTCATTAGTGATTTACACCTTCTTATGCTAATAATTTAATTGATTCTTCCATATCAGGGAGAATTTGCTTCCTTGCCCTTTCTGGCCCCTGGAGGCCACCTGCAGTGTAACATCTGCAAATTTCTGTAGCTGTGCTCTGCTTTCACAGTGACATCTCCTTCTCAAGCTCCAACTTTCCTCCCTCTTACAAGGATCCTTATGGTTACATGGGGTCCACCTTGATAATCCAGGATAATCTCTCCATTTGAAGATCCTTAACTTAATCACACATTCAAAGTCCCTTGCCATATAAACTAACGTATTCATACACAAGACGGATGAGGATGTAGATTTCTGATGGGGGCTATTCTTTTTTCACAAGTGCCATCACCATCTTCTTTCCCTGCAGGAACACTGGTTGATCTGCCCTCTAGCCTGTAATATTCATGAAGACACCATCCATATCTGTAGATCTTTACAGTATTGGGGGCATGGAAGTAGTGTTCTGATAAATGTTTAATAGCAGGTTTCCTCAAAGATAAATCAAAAGGCCCTGACTTGTAGCATTTTCAATTTTTATGGTTTAAATACTTTCATCATGGCCAATTTAAGCTAATGACTTCCCTGAACATGGAGTTGGAAAGACACTTCGCTGCATACCATCTAACAAACACAGCAAGCTATCCCAAGAGCACAGGTAGCAGAAAAATGAAGTAAATTAGGGCGTGATGTGTTTTGATTATCTGTATTTTTATTTTAATCTAATTTATTGAAGTGTATGTTAACTAATTCTTAATAATGGTTTCATTTGACAAAGAGCTTAAAACTTCTTAAAACTCTCACAACCAGCTTTCACAACTGTTTCCAGCACACTATTACACAGTACCGGTAAGTTGATAATAAATATTGGCTGGATGGATGAATGAGTTAATACATCAATCAATAATATATTAAATTGTATTCAGCTTTTAGTCATCTGATTATCATTTTCAGACATCAGTATTAATCTTAAAAATAGTATATATTTTAATTTGAAGACAGAATATACTAAATTTGAGCATTGGCTTTACTCTGCTTATGAGGCATGGCAAACAGATTTTTAAAAATTTAAATATGGTGTTAATTAGTTTTGTTCCAATTATTATTTTGAAATTTTGTTTAATTCTTTAGCTACTGTCAACCTTAGTGAAAATTATGTTGATTTAGGAGTATTTAACTACTTCATATATAATACTTACTAGTAGATTAAATACGAAACAAGCATTATGAATATGCTATTAGCTTGGTTTGGGAATTGTTCTATACTCACAGCATATAAATAATAATGTGCAAATCATTACTGTATTCCTGTAAAGTATTAACATACTAATCTCTGAAATTTAAAATTGGAAAACCTCCTTAGAATGTTTATTTATAAGACTAGTGATAGTAAAAAATATTTTTAAAATATTGACGAGGAGACAGTCTATATTAGAGTACCTGAGGTATTTCTACTTGGTTCTCTTCATACTGCTTTTCATTATAAAACACCTAAGTACTGTGCTCTACAAGTTTCCTGGCAACCTCACAGATTCCCACCAGCTCCAAACCACAATGAATCTGAGAAAGTCAAGTAAAGTTGACACTACTGAAGTCATTTAGAAACCATTCAGAATTTAAGTTTAATTTCACGATGGGGTGAAGGAAGAAAAAGTTCCAAAAGCATGATGACATACAACAATGTCAGATATAGTATCTGCCTAGAAAGCTTTTTTAAAGAGTATTCTAAAGTCAATTAGGCTTTCCTTGGTAGCTAATAAGATCAAATATTGGCAGAAGAGTTAACACTACTCAATGAAGTGTGAGGAGCATATGTTGAAGTGCGAATGGGTCATAGTTGTTAAATGGCAGAGATTATGAAGGAAGTGTGAGTTACAGAAGGGCACACATTCTGTGGAATTACATTTGTTAATAAGAAATCTCAGACCAATGAAGTGAATCTCTATACTTGTATTTACAAATAATATAATCTGATTTTCTCAAAGCAGATTAGCTGCCAAATGTAAGATTTTTTCATTAACTTATATGAAACTAAATAAACACATTCAATTTATACTACCAGGGCTTAAAAGCATAAACTCTATGTAGACAGTTTTATAACCATACTTATCAATTTTGGTTGGGATCAAAAGCCAGAGCCACAATCAGTGAAGTCTATTTCCATAATATAAGAACTAGCCCTCCTTGGAAGCACAAATTTCTTGATTTACTTACACACTTCCTGTGGTAGAGCTGCTATCAGTGAGAAAAGACCCATTAGTCCTTTCCATTTGGGCCAGTCTGAAAAACGAAAACAAGGAAGTTACACAATGTGGTCACATGGGAGTATAGTCAAATGGAGGTACAACCCCAGTCGTTCTAAAACTATCATAATTCTCACAAAACACAGAAGGATTCAAATCTCCTAAAAGGATCGTGACATTAAAATAACATCTAATGCCAAGCTACATTTCTATCATCACTGTCTTAAGGCCAATAGACCTTTATCTTACACCATGTTAGAAAGTTTCCTGATTGACCTAGCCTCCTTATGATTTCTCAAATCTCACGTCCACCTCCATTCTCACACAGATCTATGCTCCTTTCATGTCTCAAGACTCTCATGACTCCCCATTACCTAGGGACACAATCAAACTTAGCTAGTGGGTCCATCATGATCAGGATTCAGCTTCTGTCCCTCTACTCCTCATCCCCAAGCCAGTACCTACCTGCAGTTCTTCAAACAAGCCATGTTCTTTCTCAACTCAGTGCTTTTGAGTGTTTTTCCATTAGTTCAAGCCTATCTTTTCCCAGAAGTTCTGTTTGGCTAAGACCCAGTTCCAATGGTACTATTTTTGTAATGTTTGAACTAAACTTCTAGGCACAGTTAGTTACTAGCACTGTGGGTGCCTAATACATACTTCTGAAAGTTTCTGTATACCATAAAACCACCTTATACTTCATAGTTTGGGGGCACTCTAAAACAAGCATATATTTAATTAGTTATTGTAGCTCATGCGTGTACCATCTCCCAAGAACATGTTCAATCCCTGCTTTCATTCAGTAGAACTGGGTTACATTATCTAAATCCTGCTTGTACAGTGTTTAAATTCTCATGAGCTCAATAATCACATGCTAGAAAGTTACTCTTTATATTTTTTATAGAACGTGTGGCAGGTGTTTGGGTAAGTGCAAATTACAACGTGGAAAGGTGAGAGCCCACATTCCAAATATAATGGAATCACGACTCCTGCCCAACAACATCCCTTAAGTCAAGGCACATTAATGGTATAGGATATATACAAAAATAGACACATTCTGGGTATCAGGGCGGCAGAGGGCTCCTATCCAAGTTTCTTACCGTGTGGCATACTGTTCTATTCTCGAATGGGTATCATCATGAAACAGCTGAGGAGACTGTGAAGGGCTATAAAGGAAAAAGCAAATACACAGTTTCATACCCACATATTGACAGGTGTTCCTATTAGAATTGTTAGCTTAGTTAAATAATAAATTTGCCATGCAAAGAAACCACTAGGATTGTTACCCGAGAGGCAGAGCTATTATTTCAGAACAAGAGTTTAGTAATAATCCCCATGCTAACAAAACTGATCAGAACATCCTCGTGTGCACAGGGCACTGTACATACTCACTCATAGTGCTCTGGCCACATACTGATGAGTGTGATAGGACTGCAAAGAGGGGAGAGGGAAACAAAAGTCACAGAACAAACACTTTCGAGCAAGTCAAGACTAAAGCAGTGGGGGGAGGAGGAGGGAGGGGGGTCATGCTCAACTGTCTTCGTCCGCTGTGTTAGGTTGCCCTGAGGTCCACCAGAGGAAATAAAAACTAACAGAAATTGCTGTTTATTCTGGAGAAGATGCCGATATTCTCCATCAGGGGCTTTTTCACAGATATTAGAGGATATTGCTTACAAGATAGCAAAGACATCTTTAAATCGTTTGATTGAAAAAGAAACAGAATGTTCCAACATAGCTCAAAATTATAAAAACATTTTATAGATAATATTCCCATAATATTCTAAAGAGAAATACAATCATATTTTTGCTTTTCCTGGAGAAGAAACTTAGTCAGAAAGGTGAAGTGAAATACCAAAGGCTAGATTATGAATTGATAAAATGAGGCTTTTCTGATTCCTTATCCAATTTTTAAAAGTAAAACACTCAAATTTGGGTGTACATCAAGTATCCTAACCTCACAGGTACATTGAAAAAAGAGGCAACCTAGATATCTCCCCTACAGTTGACCAAAATTTCACATTGTCAATAAAACTGAGAGCAATTTTTCTAGATCATGATGCACTTTCTTCAAACAAAATTTCATCCAGAAGTTCAATCTATGAAACTGACAAAAGAAACTTGTTCTGCTTGAATCAGGGTTTGAGTCTGGAGTCTGATCATTCAGTATTACTCTTGACCCTGGGGGGACCCTCCAAACTCACAGCACTGCCTAGAAATCCCCAAATCTCTGTGAAATATCTTTTGAAAACAACTGACCCTAATAAAAAGCTGCCTCAAACCCTACCTTTATTTGGTGGGAGAAGGAGAAATGGAAGGGGTGGGAGTGGGGTGGGTGAGGGGTTAAAGATCAATGTGGAAATTTAAGTCTAAAGAAAATTAGTTCTCTATTTAATTAAATAAAATCTCCTACAAAAGCCAATGCTGACCGAAAGTTTAAATTAATTTAATTGTAATTGACTCTCCTATTCCTATTATGCATACATACTTAATAAAAAATTAATGACCTCATTACTGCTTACTGGGTGGCACAAGTTGAGGTCTGAATATCAGAGACTGAAAAGAGATGGAAGGTCATTTTATTGGAATGAAAAACTAAGCTCTCTGGACCTACTTTCAAAAACAGGCATTTATTCAGTCTATGTTTGTCCTAGTATCTATAAGTAAAAAATTTATTTATCCACATTTAAACAGATACAATAACCATAAGCAACATAGCATTATTCTATTGTCTGTTTATATCACTATTTTTCATTAACTCTGAAATAAGGATGTAAAATGTCAGGTGAATGATTTGCTAGATTTGCTATATAAGTTCCAAAAAATTGTAACTCTTGAGAGATCATTTCTAAAATTCAAGTATATCATACCACTTGTCATGAGCTTCAAACACAAGCAAGATACATGTTTTGTTGTTTTAGTGGGGTTTTTTTGTTTGTTTGTTTTTTATCTTAATTGAATGTGGAAACTGCAAAACTGCCTCACTGGTTCTTGTAAAGTGAATTCAGTTAGCACAAAAGTGGTTAACAGAACTAAGATAAGAATGGCAGAGGCAGAGCGCTGAACTGAACAGTTTCTCAAAGAACAGTTTTTCATATATTAAGAAAATTTCAAAGAAAATAAGTAAAGATTAAAAAAATTAAACTGAAGGCTTCATTGATTTTGAAGTATTTTGATTTATAGGGAAAAAAAGAAAACCTTAAGTGATAAGCTTTCTCATTTAATTCTGAAAGGAATAAACAAGGCAATGTTCTTACGGCATAGTTAGAATCTATGGTTAAAGGGGGTTAAACATAAGATCAGTCTGTGTGAGCCTGGACTACTTAATAATGCAGCCTCTCCCCGCTATACTTGATATTATATGAAATATAACCCAGAGTTGCTTTGAAAAGCTTAGTGACTCTTTTAGTGCTTTAAATTCTGAACACACTGCTCCTATGCTTCCACCCTTTTCCTTCTTAAATCCATTTGTCCAAGAGCAGGGTAAGGGGGTCCCAATATGCACTCACATATAAACCTTCAATGGCTGCTCTCAGCATAAATTCCCAACACCTTGGCATGGCTTATCAGGCCCTTCAATACCCTGTTCCATATTTGCTGCCACTCTCGTTTCTTGCCACTATTCCCAGTTTCCCACCCGCTTTCCAAAACAATCTAGATTCCACTCCTGTGAAAATGTTTCTTTTGCTTGAAACCCTTCCTTTGCTCCTCCCCCCCCACACCAAATACAGAACGTTTGGCCTATTAATCTTTCAGGTCTCAGGTTAGCTGTCACTCCCTCCCAGTCCAGTGTGCCCATGATCATAATTTCACTTACTATCAGTTGGTTCTTGCTATAGTAAAAACTTAAAAAACGTTCAAGTCGTCTATTTCTCCTTAGCCAATATCAGGGAGAGGGGGCTCCATTACTTCTTCAATCTTTAGGAAAACCAATGTATATTTTCAGCCAATAATAATCTCTCAAAATTCTCAGACTACTTTTACCACTATTTAATCTTGTTCCTCAGGTTTATTTTCGATGGTGACTCTGTTATCAAGCTCAACTCATTTGTTTGATTTGATGCATTTTTTTTAAAAACTTTGCAAAGTTATAAAATTAATTGAATAAATCTAGGGATGGGTTTGTGTATCTCCTTCTAATCAAAACTCATTTTCCCCCACAAATCCCCTCCATGCATGCAAGTAGAATTACTTGTTAGGGGACAACACAATACATTTTGCAGGGATAAAAGAAAAAGAAGCAAAAGAAAATTCTAATCAGCTTCATAAATAACTTCAACACATTTACCACTTCGCTGATTTTTCTTCAATGTTCTCCTCCCACTAATAGGAGAATAAATGAAATCAAACTTTTTTTTACTACCCACTCGCATAAACTGATACAGCAGAAGGTTAAGTGGCCTTGTACTATCAAGGGCTCAGCAGAAAAATGAACTATACCAAGTCCAAGAACACGTTTCAGGATTAAAAAAAGAAGAAAACCTACCCACTCTCTCTAGTAGCTTATAAATCTTTTTCAAAAGGCATCTGTGACCTCTGATTTAATGTTATACTTCTTCCTTTCTTTCTCTTATTTTTCTCTCACTGAAAATGCTGGTAAATTCACAGTAGATGAAATAAAGCATTTTCAGAGTTACAGCCAAAAATCATAACACAAAATTATTTGGCACGCTTTCCTGTTCTTTTTTACTTTAACTGAGTCAGAACAGAAGGGTTGATGTCAATGATTATTTTGACACACAAAGGCAAATTATCAAAAATGCTTAGAAAAGATCTGGGCACGACTCATAGGAAGGATACAGATATTTGCGGCACAAAATGCCAATGGTTCATCAAAAGAGTGATGTATCCATCACTTGTTCAAACCTATCAAGTTTCCTTTAAATAAAAGAACCATGTGAAAATTCTATGCTTCAAGCAGCTACTCAAAAGGTTAATTAGATCTGATACCAAGAGCAGTAAAGAGCATCTTTCTTCACCATGAAGCATTCAGCCCAACTAAACTATGAGTATAGTATATAGTAGCTACTAAAACAAATAAGAATGTTAAGATCACACAGCCTAAGAAGAAAAGGACAAAAATATTTACAGAACAAAGCGAGGAACAATATCTACCTCTCCTATGGATTTAAATATTTGAGTAGCTCTCTTTAGCCTATAATTTCTTCAATTAAGAAAAAAGTCTACTGTGGAAAAATGACTAGAAGGCATATATCTGAAATGTACACAGCTTGATAGCAAGCAAAGTTATCAAAAAGCTTGAAATTTTTTCACATGCTTTAAATGTGTATGTGGTATTTGGGGCTCATTTACATTTATAGTTGTACTGTATTTCTTTTTGCATGTGCACCCATAATATTTCCTACAGAGGAATATGCACTATGCTTTGTCTGTGGTCTTTCTTCTACTTCTTAGCAGTTACACACACACACACACACACATCATTTGCACATAAAAGTAGCAAAGTCCCTAGTATACAGAGTTTTATAAAGGAAAAAAAATTCAGACCAAATAGTCAATCCTTCTATTTTGACATCTTTGACACATGGAGTGTCATAATACACTAGACTGTTACTATTCCCTGATTCTCTCTCTATGAGACTTGAAGGATAAAGAATGTTTGATTTCACAAAAATTACACTCTACACAGTTTTTATACTTTTCTACAATTTTCTTTGCTGCATAATGTAGAAAACTTCACATGTCACACTTCTGAGCTGGTCTTTAAAGTCATTTGAGAGGGCATCGTTCTGTAACTAGAGCTTCACTCTTTATTGCTAGGTAGTCTGGTGATGATTAGCAATACATTTTCCCCAAAATTCAAACACACACAAAAAATTGCTTTGACAAGCATATTGATGCTGCTATTTTAATAAGTGATTCAAAGATTTAAAAAGGTATCCATTTTGATCTTGATATTAATTGTTTAGTAATTTAAAATTACTTTTTGTATTTGTTCAGCCTCATTTTCAAAAATCTTTTTTCCATTTCATTCTATTTTTTTCCTTTGCTTTAAAATCCCATAGTAATTTTGCTACCTTTAAACTATTTCATGTATGCTTATAAAGTCAAATTATATAAAGAAATTTTGTTTCATTCAGGTACCATATAAGGCTATCTCATTTTGTTGTCTTCATATTAAAGAAAAAAGAAATTAGAAATATAATGTAAAATTTTGATGAAATTTTAGCATAGGTAGATATCTCAAGGAAGAGATTAATATTAATAAATTTATATTAAAATTATGTAAAATAAGTGTGAAACATACTATAAGAAATAGTAAAATTTCCCCCAAAGAGCAAATGGAAAATAAATAAAATAGAGACATAGCATACAATACCATCATCATTTGCTTTATAGATTTTTAAGAGGAAAAGAAATGACTAATGGAAAGTATACATTAATATGCATTTTTAAAGTTTAGAAACATTCAAAATTAAACCTAGAACTTTAGCTGTGACACCATCAAAAGCAAATAGTAAAAATGCATGTTGTGAAGATTGATTCTAAGTTTAATTTGCCTATTTAATAATGAAGCATTTTACCAAAACACAAATTCTTTTTGATATCAGACAACTGCTCTTGTGTCACTAACATACCGTATTTTCCGGCGTATAAGACGACCAGGCGTATAAGACGACCCCCTAATTTTACAGTTAAAACATAGGTTTAGGCCTATATTCGCTGTATAAGACTACAGCCTCGGAAGTGGGGGGTAGTCTTATACAGCGAATATAGGCCTAAACCTATGTTTTAATTGTTAAATTAGGGGGTTGTCTTATATGCCCAGTCGTCTTATATGCCGGAAAATACGGGTAATAAAAGACAGTAGCAGACCTAAGAGTACATAGAAGTTTTAACATTAAAATTAAACTTACGTCTCTAAGTTGTCACCTTCAAGAACTGTCTGGACAGGCAGGTAGCCAAGCCGAGGATGTTTGGCGAAGTATTTCTTTGATCTGAACTTATTCTTTAAGACCTTTGTGAAATCTCGTACATCTTCCCCAGATGTTGTCTATGAGGTCAAAGAAATCACACTTTTCTCATTAATATGGAAAGAAACAACTATGTACAATCAATTAGAGCAGATGTATAAACTGAGGCAATTAAATGACAGGTTTAGTGGCTTTATACGTTTTTGGAATAATACACAATGCATGAAAAATACATGGCAAACACATCATTAAATATACCCAGCAATTAGTTTATAATTTTATTATGTCCTATTGAAAATAATCCACAAATAGCTCATTTGCCCAGTAATTTTAAATTTGGGACAAAAAGTAGTTAGTTTTGGCAAAGTTTGGTTGATTCCTATCACTAAAAATGTTGCAATTTATTAATAAGCACTTAGTGATGACAAAGAATTCTGGATATTACATGGTTTTCATGAAGGTGAAAAAATAAGGGTGAGCTATACAGCCTATACTGACTTTCCACAAGCTAGCATACATTGAGTATAGAAAAAGAGAAATAAATAAGGCAGAAAGAGCAATACCACACTGTAAGGAATAGTCAGTTTCTTTGTTCTTTCCCAACCATACAAACATTTAATTTTGACATGGAATAAAGTTTTCATGGTAATGTGAAATGCTACTCTTTCCTTTGCACTTTAAAAATGATTCGTTTTATTCAGTGAAAAAGAAGTCAGTCACAAAAGACGACATATTACATGATTCCATTTGTAAGAAATGTCCAGAATAGGCAAATCCGTAAAAACTGAAAGTAAATCAGTGGTGGCCAGGGGCTGAGGTGTAGGCACCGTGGGAGAGGGGGAATGACTGTTAATGGGTACAACAGATTTTAGAGGTGGGCTGAAATCTATCCCAACATCCACCCACCCCCATCTCATTCCATGAACTGTTCTCTAAGCCCCAGTTTTCTCCTATTTGCTGTCTGTTACATAGATGTCAATTTCAGTCCTTCTGAAGATGTATTTAAAATATTTACATTATCTGCCCAGAACTGAATCAAAAACTGGTCATGTAACTACTCGTTGGCTATCCAATCTACAACTAGAAATACCTCACTCCAAGCTCTTTATAAACCACATCAGAGAACTTTTCTATGATAACAGTGTTAACATTGGCTTGCTAGCTGTCTGCCCTCCTTTTCTTGAACTCTCCCCCAGTCTATTTTTCCTTCATGGCAATGTGCCCAGAACTCATACAAAAGTGTTTGCACACCAATGCTTAAAAAATATAGTTATTTTTTAAAACAACTAAATTCTGAGTCAACATGTAATGTAGTTGTGTTCCTTTCCACCTGTTCCCATTCCACCTAATTATATCTGCTCCTAGCAAATAATTAAGAGAACTTTTGCTTCTCCAGGCTAACCGAGCAGAGAAGAAACATGAACAAGCTCAAGCTATTCATAAGTTCATCAGTTTTCACTTTATGAAAAAGAAAAATGTCTAGTAAGGGCAGTCCATGTTATCACTAGGCCTCGCCATCAGACGCAGTGTCAAAGTCTTTTCTGAGTACTACTAAGAATAAACTACCTAATAACCTGTAGTTCTATGGATACAGATCTCCCCAAATGTAAAGAAAAAGTATAGAAAAGAAGCTATTAATAAAAAGGAAAGGAATCCAAGGCACTTTGTGGAGAAAAAGGGGTTGCTCTGAGAGATGATAGTTTGGGGGTGTTAAGATTTAAGCAGGCAGAATAGGAGAAATAAGCAGATTCTAGTTGGGAGTAAATGAGGAAAACATTAAAGAAGGAATGTCTGGGACAGAGAATAAAGCCAAAAGGATGTATCACCCATTGTAAAGGACATTTGGATCTTTTACAATGGGTATCCCAACTCTAGGTCATTAAAAGTTTATAGATAGGTTTACCCAGAATATTTTGAGAAAGAAAAAAAGAACGGGAAGAAGCTTTCCATGATACAAATGCAACAAGGCGGCCCCTGTGCGCGGATAAGCATTTATGACCCAACATATTTCTATGTCTGCTCTTAACACATTGTTATTATACAGGGAGATAATGAAGTGATGAGCTCTAGCTCCATTGGCAATTTAAGAGTAAAGGTTTTCATCTTTTCGGCTAGTGCTTTTCAAGCCATATCCAGGTTTTCATCTCAGGCAGCCCTGTGTGGGGTGGTTGGGAGAAAAGGCCAGGGACACCAGGCCACGTACCCAGTCTGCCTCAGCCAGGGCAGTGTACAATGCAGTGGTTTTTTCCAAATATTCACAGAATTGTGCAAATATCACCACTATCAAATTCCAGAATATGCCCCTCATCCTAAAAGAAAGCTTGTATCCATTAACAGTCATTCCCTCTCCTACACCGGCTCCTCCCCGCAGCCCTTGGCAACCACTAATCTACTTTCTGTTTCTACGGACTTGCCTGTTCTGGATATTTCTTATAAATGGAATCATACAATATCTGGTCTTCTATGACTGGCTTCTTTCATTTAGCATAATGTATTTCTAGCTTTTCTGTATTTGGGTTTCAACACGAATTCATGCTTGGGGGACAAACTGACACATCATTCAAAAGTGCAAGTCCTATTCCACATCTTATATTCTGTAGCTAATACGTTTAAGACAAGGAAGAACAAAGCAAAACAACCAACCATCCAACAAACAACAAACAACACCTACCTGACTCGAAAGTAGTTATATAGCAAGGGCTGACATTATACTAGGATTTCTGATAACGATCAAGTTTAACAGCTGAATAAAGTGAGTATAGTCTCATACAGAAATGGCATGTTTTGATTTCTTCATCAATTTTTCATACTGAGGAAAAAAAACTACCACCAACAGTTGGAATCTAAAGGCACTAAATTCACTAATGCTATAAACTTTATGGACTATTAAAAGAAAAAGTGAAAAGTAATTCACCCTATGGGAACAGATATTATATTCAGGTTAGCAGAATGTAATTCTTTAGTTGGGTTAGAGCCAAGAAAATGAATTAAGCCTATTTTTCTCACCAAAATAATTTAAAGCTGTTTATACATATTTGGTCAAATGTGCTATCTGATGACAGTAACTACTATTTCTCTGTTTTAAAGTGCTAAAACAATGGTTTGGTAAAAAATTAAAAAGACGATCACCCACTGAACATAATCTAACTCAACTCTTATCTTCAAGCTAGGTATAATACTTTGTTCTTTTTCTTTTTTAAGCTAATAATTATTTATATTATGATATGAAGATGAAATGGAACGGATCACTCATTACCACATAAATTATCCAACACTTTAAATTATCCATGCATTACTTGAAAGACTAGATTTTCATCTATTGCTATAAGAAAAAAAAGGAACAAAAGATTGTGCAGATCTCATTAGATGAAATGAGGGTAACATACTGGCATAGGACTCTGAATTTATAAATAGCTTTCCTTCAATCTCTTTTTACCATCGAGGGCAATGAGATTATATCACATTTATGGCCCATCAGGAAACTGACACTAAGGCTTTCAGAGATCCAGACATACAAGGTCAATAAGAAGAAAGCTGTGCTTAGAAACTTGGGTCTTTTTACCATACCAGCACAATGTCACTTCCAGAATAATGAAACAGTTTTATGTTTTGTAAGAGAAAAAACACATAGCCTTGACTATTACCGGTACACTCTGAGCTTTCCATTCATTTTAAATAAATACTGCTAAGAGGCCCAGTGGCTAATTTCTACAAAATTTATATTGAGACTTGGGTGTGGTGACTGTCAGTGGGGTCTGGAAGGATTACAGGGGGCACCCCTCACTTCTGGTCTTCTCTCTTTTGTGATCCTACCAGCTTCCATACTACATGCCTATATTCATCCAATGGGGGCTTCAAGTGGTGATGTTCTAATTTTACCATTCATTTCCATTTATTAGCTGAAATAATTTTATAAAGACACATCCCCTCATCTACTGTTTGGTCACTCAGCCATACGGGTCATTTAGAAAATTTAGGATTGCATGTTTAATTTTTCCCTTTAATGTACCGATTTTCCCAGTAACAAACTGGTTAACTATCATCTTCCAACAATGACCAATATATTTTAAGTTTTAACTAACATACTTGAAAGGTCTTGATCTATTGAAATTATTATCATTACTAAAGCTCAATTTGGGGAAGCCAGGATGGCTCAGTGGGTTAAGCGCTCGCTTTGCAGCACCGGGGACCGGGGATCAAATCCCCGGAACCATATGCTGAACTGGGAGCTCCCCCAGTTTAGTTCTCTCTCTGTCTCTGTATCTCTCTCTCTCATAAATAAAAAAATTAAAAAATAAATAAATAAAAGATTTATTTAAAGCTCAATTCGTCTTATCAGGAGCCTCTTTTAGTTAGCCCCATTTAGTGTGAGCTCTACAGGTAACAATATACATGCTTTCCACCAGTTATTTTGGTTTCTCAGAAGTCTGGTTTTTCATAAATTCCTTAAAAGGTGCTCACAGGATCAATATCACCCAAGTTCTTGCATACTAATGACAGTTTTCCTGTGTCCTTTGCTAGTTATAAGGTTGGTTTTCCTGGCTATAAAATTTGTGACTCTTGTATTTTTTTCTTTCAGCCTTAAATATGCTCTACCATTTTCTTTGCATAATAAAGCATTGCTATTGAAAAGTCTGATGATTATTTCATTTTCTTTCATTTTGAAGTCGTGATTTTTCTTTTGCTTAAATGATCACAGATTTTTTTTTTCTTTTACTTCACAGTACAATAATTTTACCAGAATATCAAATAGAATATGGTCATTCTGAGTCAATGTTCACCGGCATGTGATCGACCCTTTTAGAATATAATTTCACTTTTTCATTTATTTTTGGGAGAAAGTTTTTCTTGACTTTTCATCTTTAGTGTTTGTTTTATCTTACACTGGCTTTCTTCTTCAGAGTACAAATTGGCAGTTTGTACTGCCAATTGTAAATAGTCACAGAGATGCAAAGTACAGCACAGGAAATATAGTCAATAATATTATAATAACTATGTATGGTGCCAGGTGGGTACTAGACTTATTGTTGGGATCACTTGGTAAGTTATATGAATATCTAACCACCATGATGAACAGCTGAAACTAATATAATATTCAATGTCAGCTGTAATTAAAAAATTAAAAATAAAACATTTTAATTAAAAAAACAAAATAGCTGGTTATAGATTTAATCTCTTCAATGGGCACATATTTCTGGCATGCTTTATCATTGCCTTGCAAGTATGTGAGATTTAATCTTGATACTTTTTGTGGCTCAACTTTTTATTATTTTATTTTTGAAATGAACCTTCCTAAACTTTTAAAACATAATGGAGTTCAGGAAAGCTTTTCTAACTTCACAGAGCTCCCTCTTCTTTTGCTTTTGTGGGGTATTCAAACACAGGGCAGTTGAGTTTGAGGACTTCTTGGCCCTGTTCCCACCACTCCCCTTGGTTCTAGACCATTTCTTTCTTTCATCTCTGTTGCTCTGACCTGCCTTGTGTTGGTTCTACTCCTAGGAGTTTGTCCAGTACGAGGTTCTTTCCTTGAAGGAGGGCTTGGCAGATCACATCTGAGAGCTCCAGAGGCCCAGGACATTCCAGCACCCTCAGACCTTCTCACTGGGCTCGTCCCAGGTTCAAAGCTCTGTTCCCAGACAAGCCCTTTGAGCTTGTCCCTGAATACTGATTCCTACCTTGGGGTTCTCCAGTTCTCCAGCACCTTGGCTTCCTGTTCTTTCCTCTTACAGGAGACACTCTTGCAGATGCAGGTTATGCAGCTGGTGGTGGTTTGCCACCACCCAGATTTATTGTGGGGACATCTCATTAACTGGTTATGATACAAACATTGTCTAGGGGGTTGGTTTTGTTGTCTAGATGCTCTTTTGTTGTTGTTACTTTACAAATGGGAAGAAAGTGGCAAAAGAGATTGAAAAACTTTAAAGCCACTGCTACCGCCATCTTTCCCAAATCCTTCTGGATTGGGAAACAAGCACACAAGAACTCCCATACCCAAATGAGGACTGTCCTTCAAACTGCAATTTTTGGAAAACAAATGAAGGTGAGTCACTGTGGAAAATATTTTATAACTAAACCTACACAGACTAGTGGGCATGTGATTGCTTGTGAATTCTCAAAATTATAGGCATGTGAATACTCAAAATTATACTCCTTCCACTATGCTGCTATTCAGTAACAGTGAGATAATAATGAAAACATATTTGGACAATAAAAAGTAATTAGTTCTCAACTTGCTTCCTACCAACTAATACAAATAAATGAATGGAATAGCTTAAAAGTGTTGCTGAATTATAAAATCTACCCTGAGGTAAGCCTATCCATGTAACTCCCTACCAAAGCCCTAAAATCTCCTGTGTAAGCTGGCAACAGATGATTTTTTTTACCCTGGAGTGCTATTATGCAAACTGATGTTGGGAGTGTTTTAAATTTTCCTCCATTTCATTCCTTGATTGAGAACAAATACGGATATCCTACAGAGCAGAGTTCAGTTAATATATCTTTTGCTTGTGTCTATATATCAACATATAAATGCTTGTATACTATTTTATATCCCTATTTCAAACTCTTTACTACTTCAGCTCAAAAAATTCCTATTAAAACCAAAACTCACAACGTAAAACATAAAATGGGAGTATTACAACGATGCCAAATAACCTAAAGGCCAAAACACCTAATTTCTAATTACTTAGCAGCTTAAGTAAAACACCAAGAAACTGCAAATAAAGAAACAAAACTATATTGATTTTAAATCTCCCCCAAATTTCTTTGGTCAATTCATAACTTGAGATGGCAGTATTATCTAATGCCTTAACAAATATTCCTAACTTCACATTCTTAACTGTTAATTACAAATACGAATAAATTAGAAACATGAAAAGAAAGAAGATTGAGGAAAATCAAGATTCTATAAGAAACAACCGTCACTTGGCATATAAGCAGAATAATTAAACATTATTATTTGGATCAGGCATAAATGCAAAAATCATTGTTGAACAGCATCTTCATTAACAAAATTTACTTCTTAAGTATAGAAATCAATAGACTCAAATGGTATAAGCATACTGTTAAGGAGTATATTTCATTATCATATGGCTTATTTTAACCCATTTCCCATTTGCCCAGAGATTACTTGCTTGTTTATACCGAGGTAACTCACGGATCACAGTCCTAACCATACCCCCAAAGTTTCGTGCTTTGAAATTAACCACACAAAAAAATATTATGAAATGCTGATCCCCATAAACAGTTCTGTTACATTAGTATTAGAGATAATTTCTGTTCAGAAAGAACTCCAAAAAATAAAGTACTCCAAGAAAGGTTTTTATATTTTATTTTCACATAGAAAACCAGTCAAATTTGCTTCAGCCTCAAAGAGCGTATTTATATAAAATTAAAAGAACGTGAAAGCAAGTTGCACTTCTTTTCCCCCTCTAAACTGGAAGACATTCCAATAGTATTTAAAAATTGCCAAACAACTTCTCAGTTTTGATTGATTTTCACAAGTTTAAATTCAGACATATTGAATTCCATGGACAAGATGAAATCATTAAAACAAGCTGGTAGCTTTTTTCAAGTTCTGATGAAAAATATGAAACTAAAAAGTTAGCATTAATTCACAGAATCCCAAAGTGTCAAGAATAAGTAGGGTAATAAGTCATCCAAGTCAAATGGATATGGTCCAAACCTCACCTTAAGGGCTAATGAATGACACAGTGAACTCAACTTATCGGGAAGACATAAAAGGCGGGCATGAACTGAAAAACCACTTTGGGAGGCTAAGGTCAGAGAAGTTGCAATCATCCTGCATTTTCAGCACAATGGCAAACATTTCAAGCTTTATCTGAAGAATCAAGACTGCCCAAAACAAACTATACTGACCCAATGTAGAGTGTTCCAAAGAAAGAATCAGCATTTTCTTATATTTGATTTTTATAGTCTTACAGATACATCGATGCCAGCAAGGGGGCAAGGAGTGGACAGAATAGCTACGTTCTTCTCGTTTCCCCTTTGTTCTTTTTGTTTTGGGTTGTTTCCTACCAGCAACATATAGTTTGTTGTAAAAGGGTGTAATTTCACTTTAAACTTTAACAAGAAATACTTTTTTATATTTTTTTCAGTAGAAAACTGATTTCTCTACAGTTCCTACAAACACTCAAAATACTTGTTTTATTTCTCTACCTATTAACCAATGTTGACAAGAATATGCTAGAACTTGCTGCTCTATCAGTGACATGCATTTGCCTTCAACATGCAATACAAATCTGCTTGAGGTGTTATTCATTTAATAAGCTGTTCCCCATCTAGGTATATTTTCCCTGTCCTCCCCTCTTCCCACCCAGATCTCCATAGAACTATGAGTACAAACGATTCCTGTCCAAAACAGGCATGTAAGCAGCCAATTTTGCAATGATTCCATTCCAGCAATTTGAATGCTGGGAGTAGCTGATGTTGCAATAAAATTTGCGAACACCCCATCCCTTCTCCTTGAGCTAACAGGTCTCTCAAACCACTGCCTATGCTGGCTAACC
>PVKE010008617.1:0-47174 GCA_004027555.1 Craseonycteris thonglongyai
AAAAAAAAAAAAAAAAAAAAAAAAAAAAAAAAAAAAAAAAAAAAATGGATACCATTTAGTGGACATCTGTTGCCACTTGACTAGAAATTTAATCATCACAATAGTTCTGTAAATGTTCCTTTCTACAGATGAGTACATTGAGATGTAAAGACGTTAGGAAAAATGCCCAAGGTCACTCAGCTGTCAGGTAGCAGAGCTGGATTTCCATTTAACACACCGGCTACAAAGCCTCAGCTCTTTTAGTTTGGTCACAGTCAAGTGTGTCAGGGATCATAATTAAGTACATAGGGGAAGTGAGCACAGGGACCAACACTGGACTCTGGCCACTTGATTTCCATGAGTGTAAAACAGCAACAATTCAACTCTAAGTCACCTACCTAACCTTAGAGTAGCTCAGTCATAGGACAGGGCAGGACAATGGGCCGAAGACCAGTGACTAAACCAGCCTTGTTTTATCCAAGTTTCAGCATGAGTCACAGTAAGTAAACAGCTAAACCAATGGCTTGAGGGGCTCAAGTTCACATTGGCAGTGCCTTTCTTCCACTAGTAGGCAATGTCATGTTGTACAGTGGTTAAAGGTGGTCTTTAGAACCTGTACTGCCCGAGTTCAAATCTTAGCTCTGCCAGTATTGACCTGTGTGACCTTGCACAATTTAGTTAACCCATTGCTCCACAGTTTTATGAGGATAGTAATAAAAACACTTCTGGGAATGTCCATAAGCAATGAAATAAAGTAGGTAAAAAGCATTTAGATCACAGTAAATGGTCTTTATGTCTTAGTTATCATCAACCTTGTTTTAGAATGAATAAACATTTACTCACTATCGAAGGCAATTTGGTAATGAAAAATAATAATTTTTTACTCAGCATTTCCATTTTGTGGCACTTAGAGCATTTCTATTATATTTGATTCATTTCACTGGCGTCTTTAAACAACTATTTTCACTGACTTCAATAGCCCTAGACAGTAGGAGATATACATACTAATTGGACCTTTTTGTTGCTTCAGATGAAGATGAATGTACAGCAGGGAACCCCTGCTCTCATATCTGTCACAATGCCATGGGGACCTACTTCTGCTCCTGCCCCAAAGGCCTCACCATAGCTGCGGATGGAAGAACTTGTCAAGGTATTTATTCCCAAAGTTGAATCTAAGAGACACACTTCAGCAGGGTTCATGCCAATCTCAGACCTAGGAAAAGTCTGATAAATCAACGCTCTTCTTTCCTACCCTTTCTGCCCTAATGTTGGCAACAAACAGGAAGATCTTGATTAGGTTGAGAAAGTAAGAAAGAGGGACTACATCACACACTGCTTTCATGTGGGGCACTCTGGGGGCAGGCATGCCTGGAAGTAACAGTCACTTCCCGCAACACAATAAAACAGGGCTATTAGCATACTCATTTCACAATGGTAAAACTAAGGAATAAAGAGGTTATAAAGGATGTAAGTAAATTACACGACCCTGGTAATATTTTGGGAACATTAACAAAACAACAACAACGAAAAAAAACATTTCTATTAGACACTGAGTAGGCTTCCAAGTTAAAATTCTATACGAATCTAGTTCTATTCTAATTTTTAAAAAATGGTGAAAATAGGAAAGAACTTCTCCCTCTACGCCCAAGGAGGCCCCATCTAAGTGCAGAAGAGAGAGGGAGTCAGGGTAGAGGAGGGGAGAAGAATAACTTTTACAGAGTATCCAGTATAGGTTGGGCATCTTGTATAAATTATTTCCTTTAATTTTCAAAGCAGCGCTGAGACAGATGTTACTGTCCTCATTTTACAGATGATAAAAGTGGTATCTCACAAAGGAGAAGTATATTTTTTTAAGCCCCTTAATTTATAAGTGGTCTAATGGGTGGGACGGTCTGTGAAGATGTCACAGCATGCTGCTGTGAGCTTATCAGCCATTTAACCCACTTGAAATGACTCAATAAAAAAAAAATCAGCCTTCTAGCTCTTGCATATTTTTCAAGTGCTGTGCATTGCTTTTCCTATCCCCATTTCGCAGCAGATTCTGAGGTTGGTTTTCATCATCTCACCTTGGTTGAATGACTCCCTTTGTTGCAGATATTGATGAGTGTGTCTTGGGTGGACACACATGCCATGCTGGTCAGGACTGTGACAATACCATTGGGTCCTATCGCTGTGTGGTCCGTTGTGGAGTTGGCTTTCGAAGAACCTCTGATGGGCTGAGTTGTCAAGGTATAAAAATGGAGGTCCTTGCTTTATCTTATACTAAGAATCAAGACACACACACAGACCCGCCCCTGCCTTTTGAATCATTGAAAGTAAACTTTTATTGATTGAGCTTCTTGATGTGATGTTTAGATGTAATATTTCATGGCTATTTTAAATATTTGCAGCATAGTGGTTTTGAATAATGATATTTGATTGTTATATTAGAGAAAGGAGATTACACAGTGTGATCTAATAAAATCTGTTTCAGTAAACTCCATTGTATAAGATTGTAAGTATACTTATTACAGAACTTTTTAAATAGACTCAT
Organism: Craseonycteris thonglongyai; assembly: GCA_004027555.1. Taxonomy (NCBI): domain Eukaryota; kingdom Metazoa; phylum Chordata; class Mammalia; order Chiroptera; family Craseonycteridae; genus Craseonycteris; species Craseonycteris thonglongyai. The sequence continues at coordinate 2,513 of PVKE010008617.1, forward strand.
TTTTAGAACAGGTATAGGTTCACAGCAAAAGTGTGTAAAGGGAGATATGCCCCATATACACCCTGCCCTTACTCATGCACGACCTCTCCTATTATCAACATCCTGCATCAGAGTGACTTTTTTTTTTTGTAGCAAGGATGAACTTACATTGATGCATCATAATCACCTAAAGTCCATAGTTTACATCAGGGTTCACTCTTGGTCTTACACATTCTATGTGTTCTGACAAATGAATGACATGTTTTTTCCATTCTATTGTAGTATCATACAGAATAGTTTCCCTGACCCATAAATCTTATGTGCTTGGCCTATTTATCGCTCCTTCCCCAGAACCCCTACAAAGCACGAATCTTTTTACTGTCTCCAGAACCTTTTCCAGAATTTCAGACAGTAGGAATCATACAGTATGTAACCTTTTCAGATTGGCTTCTTTCACTTAGTATAATTTATTTAAGTTTCCTTCATGTCTTTTCATGGCTTAATAACTCATTCCTTTTTTTTTTTAGTGCTGAGTGATATTCCATTATATGAATGAACCAAAGTTTCTTTATCCATTCACCTACTGAAGGATGTCTTGGTGCTTACAAGCTTTAGCAATTATGAATAAAGCTGCTATCAGGATTTTTTATAGAGGCGGGAATAGTGGCTGCAAAACTGAATGCCTATCAATAGTATAGAGAATGAAAAAATTCTAGAACATCCATACCAGGAACCATTGCATAACCATTATAAAGAGTGAAATGGATATCAACGGTTGGCTTAGAAGAATTTCTGTGAGGGGTTATTGAGTGAGAACACCAAGATGTAGGAGAGTATATGTAACTTGTATAGAAAAGAGTATGTAACTAGAAAACTAACAGTAACCAAACAGAGAGGAAGTTGATTTATATATTTAAGTAGAGCTATACAGTGGCTGTCCAGAAATTATTTTTTTAAAAGGAAGAGATCTGTCTTTCTCTGGGACTGGGAGGAAAGAGAGGAGAGAAGGTATGAAACACAGGCAAGTACACAGGAGTTTGGGGAGTTCATCCTGCACTTTTTTTTATTATACTATGACTCAGGTGGTATTTGGATAGATTAATTTGTAAGTAGACTACAAACGAGGAGAAATGCTAAAGTTGCTGCAGCTAATCAGGCACAAAGTGATAAACACAGAAAAAATGTGATGAAAGGTCAATTGCAAAATATATTACAGAAGACCTTAGCTTCTTCTCATTTTTTCCTATCTTCATATTTTAGTCTGTCAGCAACATTCCAGGGCTGAGGTTTCCTAGAAACAGGAGTGGGAGCCATACGGTAAAATAGTTAAAGTAGAGGTGTGTCGTGTTGACATAGTTCTGAGTCACTAGCAAATATCTACCTTTGAGGAGTATTAAAGAAAGATGCCTTCTTTGGCAATTAATTGTATCAATTGTCTGCAGATAATATGAGAGCAATTGTATTGAATTTGTTTTAGAGAAGATGTTAAACATGGTAATTATCAAAGATCATTAAAATGTTAAACATTTGGGATAAATCAACCCAAGTTTCCTAACAGAATATAATGAAAGTTATGCTTTATTTTGCAGATGTTAATGAATGTCAAGAATCTAGCCCCTGTCACCACCGCTGTTTCAATGCCATAGGAAGTTTTCACTGTGGATGTGAACCTGGGTATCAGCTAAAAGGCAGAAAATGCATGGGTAAGAAAATGTCTTTGAATTTAAAAGCATAACCTCTTTGTACAATAACTTCTTAAAGGTGTCTGATTAGTCCATTATCTGTACCTGACCCTGATTTATAGATAGGCTAGTACCGTGCAATATAGATAGACAGATAGATAGATAGATAGATAGATAGATAGATAGATAGAACCATGCAATATAGATAGATAGATAGACAGATAGATAGTACCATGCAATATAGACAGATAGATAGATAGATAGATAGATAGATAGACAGATAGATAGTACCATGCAATATAGATAGGTAGATAATAGATAGTACCATGCAATATAGATAGATAGATAAATAGTACCATTCAATATAGATAGACAGATAGATAGATAGATAGTACCATGCAATATAGATAGATAGATAGATAGATAGATAGTACCATGCAATATAGATAGATAGACAGATAGATAGATAGATAGATAGTACCATGTAATATAGATAGATAGACAGATAGATACATAGATAGATAGAACAATGCAATATAGATAGACAGACAGATAGATAGTACCATGCAATATAGATAGATAGATAGTACCATGCAATATAGATAGATAGATAGTACCATGCAATATAGATAGATAGATAGTACCATGCAATATAGATAGATAGACAGATAGATAGATGATAGATATAGATAGATATAGATAGATATAGCTACGTAGAGAGAGAAAGAGAGAGAGTATGTGTGTTCCATACAAAAACAAAGTAGAAGCAAATTCTATGCTTTGTTTTATTTTCTAATTATATAACCATTTTAAAACATTTTCTCTATTACATTTTTCAATTTTTTTCACGGAAGTATAATATATAATGTATATGTTTGTGTGTATTTTATATATATATAAATTTTTATAAAGGGTTGGTGTGGCTACCAGCTCTGTGAAGTAATGTTTTTCTTATTTTTATTATTCTGTTTTAAAATTCAGTATGTTATATACCTTGATGGATTTAAACAATTTAAATTTACCTGGTGATTATAAGCTCAACATCTGTAGGAGTGTATAATATCCTTAAAATTCAAAAGCATAATTTCTGCTGAAAATATAAAGAAATAATTCACGCAATCTGTGCCACCTCTGTTCTTTTATGAAGACGTGAATGAGTGTCGACAGCATGTGTGCAGACCAGATCAGCACTGCAAGAACACCCGCGGTGGCTACAAGTGCATTGACCTTTGTCCAAACGGAATGACCAAGGCTGAAAACGGGACCTGCATTGGTGAGTGCTGGCTATTTGGATGACTGAGATCAAGCCAAGTAAGGCATTTGTTTGTAAAACTAACAATTTGGGTAAAAACAAAGAAACCTTTCTTTTCCCATAGGTTTTTTTTCCCCCAACTTCCAATATGGTTGGACTCTGGAGTCCCAGGGTCTTGGCTATACCTGGAAATGGAAGCTCACCATGGAGACTTATGATCATTTTGAGCTCCTGTCAGTTATACATTTGGTTTATATGATTTACTATCCACATAAATTAATAGTCTCACATTATTTCTAATATGAAATTTAACCTATATGTTTAGAACTTCATAGGAGGGTTGAGAAAAAAATTGTGTTTGTAGAATTTATTAAAAGTACAAAATATACCGGTAATTATTTTAGAACTAGATATTCTTTAAATGTCAAGTCATACTAGACAATAAAGTAAATTATATTACTTTTTCTTTGCGTGGCTATTCTGTATCAGTCTGCCATAATTCGTGTGATTTACATAAGTGAAACATTCCTGCCCTCACGTACTCACAATCTACTGGGATAGATTGGTCAACTCTACTTTCTTCACTGAAAGACGAAAACAAACTATAATACAAAGCAGAATGAAACACCATAAAAGAGGTACAAATAGGGGAAACCGGGATGACTCAGTGGGTTGGGCGCTCACTTTGCAGCCCCAAGGACCAAGGATCGAATCCCGGCCCCGGCCTGTGCGGACCCATATGCTGAACTGGTGAGTGCCTCTAGTTCGGTTCTCACTGGGGCGAGACTCAGGCCCAGTTCCTGCCCTGTGCAGCCCTGCCCACCTGTGGAATGAAACTATGTGGAAAAACCAATTATGTGCAACTGTGGAGACTGTTCTGGGCCCTCCCCCTTCTTTCTGTCTCTGACTGTATCTCTCTCTCTCTCTCTCTCTCTCTCTCTCTCTCTCTCTCTGTCAAAAACAATAAATAAATCTTACAAAAGAAAAAAAAGAGGTACAAATAAAACTGTATGCGAGTACTCACAAGTGTGATCATATGCAATAGAAGTGACTATCAGAGGTGTCATGGAAGTGACCACATTTAAATATAGACTCTAATCAAATATTAACAGGTGGAAAAAATAGAAAAAAAAAAAAGAAAGCTCTGTTCAAGGGAAAAGAGCTAGACTTAGAGAAAGTATATTTAAATTCATCCTTCCTTCTTGACAGCTACCTGTCCTTGAACACATAGTCTTAAAGTGACTCAGAAACTTGAGTTTAAGTTTCTCATTTTTAAAATGGGACTTTTAAATGGGATGCTGGGATAGCTCAGCAATCATGAGGTCTAAGATTTGATTCCTGGCCCCAGCCCATGCAAACCCCATATGCTGAACTGTGGCGCAACTGGTAACCACTGGGATGGCTCGGTGGCAAAAGTCTTGCCTCCCATGCAGGAGGCCCCCAGTTCGGCTCCCACCCACGCTGTCCCACATCCACCTGTGTGAAATGAAGTTATGTCATAGCTAATGATGTATAACTGTGGAGACTTCTCTGGGCCCTTCCCCCTTCTCTCTCTCTCACCTTCTCTCAAACCTCTCAACTTTCCTTAAACAATAAATTAATGGGAGTTTTAAAAAATTATGAAATATTTATTAATAGTTATAATTTATCTCAGATTTGTTTCAAAAAATATAAGAATTAGGAGAATTATAGGTATAAATGAAGGACAATTGACCACTTGTTGAACTACATGGAAGTTTAATATACTACTTAAAAAATAAAATAAAACAACTGAGGGGATGGTAGGACTATCACATTTTAGACTCTTTGAAGCTCTATGGATATAGGTAAATATTTTTCTTAACACCTAAAAATGGTAGCCACCTCAGAGCATCATATGCAATTATGTGCAATATAAATAGCTTAATACTATTGACTGTAATTATATATAAGATTAATTAGTAATTAGATGAGCTGAAGGATCAGAAGATTGTTTAAGAAGCTACAGCAAAAATATAACTAAGTATAAATGGAAAGTGAGGATATGTAGGTTTGATTGAAGGGAAGTAGAATTACCCATTCCTGGAAACTGAGAGAATACATTAATGGTAAGTCTGACATTTGCAGCCAGCCTGGTTGACTGGGAGGAAGAATACTGTTACCATAAATAAGGGAGTAATGATTAGGCACTGGGGACATGTTGAGTTTAAAGTACCAATAAAATGAGATGGAGATGACCAGGTAGCAGCTAGAAATGTGGGACTGCACATAAGCAGCAATGCAGTCCTATCGCTCTAACTCTACAGCAACAAGCTTACTAGAGTCATGAGTATAGCTGAGATGACCAAAGGAGGAGGAAGCAGAGAAGGGGAAACCAACAAAACAAAAAGCTGACACTAAAACCCCTTCCATAGGAAGGAGCAAGAGGAGGCAAAGTAGCCAGTTAAATGGCAGAGCTGGGAGTGGAACCCAGGTAGTCTGACTCCATGTCTCAACCAGATGGTGAGAAATGCAAACTTTGGCAAGTCTAAAGACTGTTCCCTTTTAATATTAGGTGTTGAAAGAGGAAGTGTTACTACTTTTTATTGCCTCCATGTCTGTAGATATTGATGAATGTAAAGATGGGACCCATCAGTGCAGATATAACCAGATCTGTGAGAACACAAGAGGCAGCTATCGGTGTGTGTGTCCAAGAGGTTACCGGTCTCAAGGAGTGGGAAGACCCTGTACAGGTAAGTTAACAGGAACTCTTACTGAGTAATAAATCTACTCATGAAGTTACCTGGCCTTACCAACTTGAGTAGACCCACTCTCTATCTTCAAATGCTTTCTTGCCACAGTTAGAGGATTTGCGAGTTGATTTAACTAATTCATAGCAATTTAGATTACAATTGACCCCTGAGCAACATGTGTTTGAACTGAGTAGGTACACTTATATGTAGATTTATTTTTTCAACAAATACACAGTCAGCCTCTGTGTCCCCTGGGTTTTGCATTTGTGGATTCAACCAACCACTCACCGAAAACAGTGTTTTCCATCTGCAGCTGGGAATCCATGATGTCATACACTATTTTACGCCATTTTGTATAAGGGACTTGAGCATCCACAGATTTTAGTGTTTGCAAAGTCCTAGAACCAATCTCTCTGCAGATACCAAGGGATGATTGAGTTTGGGGGAATCAAAAGTTATACAGATATTTTCAACTGCATGAGGGTTTAACACCCCTAACCCCCCTGCATTGTTCAAGGGTCAATTGTACTTTTTAGATTTCATACTGAGTTCAGTTTACACTAACATTTCAGGTGATGGTAATAACCACTATGGAGTGCTTACTATACACAACACACTCGTATCAAAGTGAAGGTCTGATGTATTTGCTTTGATGAATTAATTGTGAAGGTTATCTCATTATCTCTCTATGCACATGATTTAAATGTTCACATAAGTACAATTAATTTGATAATGAAGTACACTTGTATGTAATATGAAGGTTTAGGTATGAGAGACTGAAATGTCAACATGCAACTTAAGCAAAGTGATAATTATTACTTTATTTACCATATGTTTAGTGCTCACTACATGCTAGTCCCTATACCAAGAATATCTCATTTAATTCTCCCAATTGCCTATTTGTTTCCATCTTAGTTATAATTGAATATAAAATAAGACAAGTTAACAGATAATAGAAAATGTCTGTTAGAAGGTAACAACTAGACGCTTTTTATAATAATGCATTTATAATCAAGAAACTGACCTATCAAATCCTATTTCACCTCAATATTTAAGTGCAGAAAAAAAAATCATGTGTGCTTTTACTGGCTTCTGGTTTGCATACTATGCTTTTATAATTGGTCACCTTGGTTGTCTACATAACAATTGTTTATAGTAAATTGCTCCATAAAGACTTAGTTCTGTCTTTATACAGTACCTAGCATAGTACTTTTCACAGAGCAAATGTTCAAAGTAATACCATTACTAGAATACTTCTTAATAACAAGTACATATTTTGGTGTTCCTTTTTTGTAAAAATATGTCATTGGTTTGATCATTAATTAATAATTATTGATTCAAAAGAGATAAAAGAAAATAAAAATGTTTGTTGTTGGACCAGTATTCCAGAATCTGAAAATTTTAAATATATGAAAGATTATAGGCACTAGTGGTCAATATTGTAATTAAATGCAAACTGGTAATGTGACTGTGTTTTCCCCTTCACTAACAGAATTAAGATCTATATCAGCTTTGAACCCTAGTTTTTCTGGATTCAAAGCTACATTTTTTCATATGAACCTTTATGTTTCTACTGTGCATTGGAATCAATCTTTAGAGAGAGTCATAGAATCTTTCTATATATTCATAACTGAACAATTAAAGCTTTCTCAAAAGTTCACAACAGTTGAGAAATTACTGTAGTCCTGGCTTTAGAGGGTAACATAATGTCCTCAGTTTGTTTCACAGACTGATTCTTATTCCTGTGTTTTGTGTGTGTATGTGTATTGTTTTGTTTTTTTTTTCTCTCTCTCTCTTTTTTATGTATCATGGCACATGAGCAGATATTAATGAGTGTGAACAAGTGCCTAAGCCTTGTGCATATCAGTGCTTCAACAGCCCCGGCAGCTTCAAGTGTATCTGTCCACCAGGACAACATTTATTAGGGGACGGGAAATCTTGCGCTGGATTGGAGAGGCTGCCACCTTATGGCACTCGATACAATAGCTATAACCTTGCGCGGTTCTCCCCCGTGAGAAACAACTATCAACCTCAACAGCATTACAGACAGTACTCACATCTCTACAGCTCCTACTCAGAGTATAGAAACAGCAGAACATCTCTCTCCAGGACTAGAAGGACTATTAGGAAAACTTGCCCTCCAGGCTCTGAGGCAAGCCATGACACATGTGTAGGTAAATGTCAGCCGTGTTCCATTTTCTTTCTGTGGGCTCGCTTATGGGCCAGTATAAGCGTATGTGCAGCACCTGAAATGGTCTGCGTGCGGTGAACTCCATCTGGTCTCAAATTGGGATGACTGAAAGTTTTGAAGACATTCATGCTAGCACCTAATACTGTTACAGATTTTATTCAAATAAAAGATGCATTTACATGTGTAAATTCTAATAATTTATTGTTTTATATTGAAAATTTTTTTTATCACCCTGAAAGTGTTACTAAATTTAATGCTAGATAGAAATAAATTTCAGTAACATCCAGACTATGGTTTTGTTTTGTTTTTAATATGCATATTGTCACATAATATAACCATAATTATGGCTATATCTGCATGATGCCAGAGCAGTGGGTTAAAAGTGAAACATTCAGCTACTCTGTCAGCTGCTGGTTCTATGTTGACTGTTGTCACATGCTCCCCGTAAATTTTTTCAGTTCAATTATTTTATACATGTGTGTGTCACTGAAAAGATCGTGTGAGCCAGGACAAAATTAAATTGCTTCCCTCACTCTAAAATACGTGCTTTCAATATCTTTATCTAAACTCACAAGCCTGTGATTTAATTTGCTTGCAAAACTGAAGTGTAACTTCCAACTCAAGAATTAAGACCTTGTTTCCTGTTAAGTTGCAAACATTACCATCTGTCATTCATTTAATTCTGTTTTCTGTGAGTGTTCCCAGTTTGCATGTCATTGAGCTTTACACCAAGAAAAATTAGCAAACAGGAACAAGCCCTACTATTTGTTAGATGGAAAAAAGAAAGCAAGGACAAGAGAGAAGAGGGAGGCAAAGAGGGAGGGAAGAAAGAAATTAATGTTTCAATTGAAAGCACCCTTATGCCAATGTCATTTTCTTCAAGTGTTCTACACTTTGCTTATTCTCTCCTCATTATGCTTCTGTTAAACATTTCTTTTCAATGTTTTAAAATTTTCTTCTGCTGTCTTCAATTTTTGTCTTTTTTTTTTTTTTTTACTTACTCCAAGCCTGTTTCTTGCATCATGATCTTCTTGGACATGCTTTCTTAGTCATTTTTTAAGTAGACCATCACCTCAGCTCAGTTGGACTCTCAGATCCTCTGGGTCCTTAAACTCTGACCTATTTTCTTTAGGCCCATATTTTCCCAGGACTTTTCTGTCTAGATTTCCAGATATACCTAAAACTTAATATAATGGATATGGGACCTTCTTTCTGTGGTCAGCTTCCTAGAACTGTGGACAGTACTAGTTAATTTTACTCCTTGAACTCCATATATTAATGCATAACAACAACTCTCTGTTTGGTCCCATTGGGTCAAACACTGCTTAATTACTAAATGATCTATCAAATACCGCTCTTAACCTGCTCTAAACCATTCTGACTATTGGTAATTCTTTATGGCTGCATTTTGCCCTGACTCAGTTAAAACTTTTCACTATTCTCTTATTGATAGAATTAGTATCTGGCATTTTAGCTTTAAAAGTTTCTTCCAAATAGTCCATCCCACTGGAGGGTTTTCATAGCCTATTATCCCATTCTTTGCTTTCATTTTAGACAAGTTATTTTCTTCTTTTTTATCTTTATTCTCCTGTCCAAAAATCTTTGTTTGTGATATGATGAATGAATTAAAGGACACCACCAGCCCCCACCACACACACACACACACACACACACACACACACACACCATACATCATCTAGCTGACTTCTCAATCATTTGAAGGTCCAACTCATTTTAAGGAAGTGTTCCAGATTAATAATCTAATTTTCTATTTATCACTCACTATCTATGCCCTGTAATTTCACTGTAATGTTGTCTTATAAATGTTTTTTATTTACAGAAATTACTTCCCTAAGCCATCCACTGTTTAATGCAGCTACTGTTTCAGAGTAGGAACCAACCAATCTTGAAAAATCTAAATTAAACTTCCATAACCAATCTATTACTAGATACTTAAGTTTTATTTGGAGGCAGTTAATAGCTTGGACCTTCAGAAATATTTCTTTAAATATGATGAATATTTTGTAGTTTTGGTACTAATAAAGAAATTTGCACCAAGATTGCAGACAGCTTTGAAATTATGAAATGAGCAACTTGCAATAAATAACAACTGCCTTTAATTAACCATATGGGATAGATAACTTACAAAAGATTCAAATTAACACTATGGAATCTTATTCGACTTGGGCTATAATTTAGCTTTTGAAGGAATTGATTCCAAAGCCTCACAGGAAAAATAAAGACTGCAGTGCTTTTCAATGCAGAAATCACACTGGGGCCACTTTAGAATTCATACTCTGGGAAGTGCCATGTTGATTACTTGAAGTTCAACATCACTTCCATTTCTATTGTTATTCCATGTTAAAGTTGACTATAAAGAGAAAAGTGAAAATAACACATCAGTTCTGGAATGAATGCTTTTGTTAACTAAAAGAGGGCCAAAACATTGAGAAATATTTGATGAGTGTTTATTATTAACAGATTTTGAATCCTTGCAATTCTATTCTGAGCATATGCAAAATATGCAAAATAAGCACATCTTTTTGCTCTGAGGTATCTCTGAGTTTTCTCTTGGTCTTCTCTTCTACCCTCTAGCACTCCTACTTCCTTTTCATGTCATATTCTCATCTTCATTCTCCCATGGGTTGCTGTGTGCTCACATTTTGGCCTGTGAGCAAATTTTAACATTAGTCAAAGAAAAACAAAATTGGGACAAGAAATCGGAGGCCTTCTAAATCACATCTCTTATCCTGAAAACAAATACAAATTAAGTTTTAATTATCACCTATTCTCACTCTCCTTTTTATTGCTATTTTCTTGGCTTTGTTTAATAAGAGCAGAAAGATAAGGTTTTATAGTTTAGAAAATGTTTTCACATATATATGACCTTCCAAAAACCTGTAAAGTAGGGAAATGATATCAGTGACTCCTTTTGGCAGAAAATCAGCTGACATCTTGAGAAGTTAAGTAGCCTGCCCAAGGTAGCACAGCAACTATGTATATATACATAACAGTTGCCATTCATACTTTAAATTATATGAACTTTGATGACTATTCCTATGACAAAAATAAAAGCACTTTCACTAGGTAATATCTGTGTATGGGAAAGCTGTTCATGGATAATAAAAAAAAGCTAACATTCATTTTTTCCAATTAGTCTCAGTAGAAACTTTATCTTTTAAGTAAATCCTACTATTCTGTCATGAGCGTAGTACTTTGGTGGTCTAGAATCTTGGACAAACCTGTTTTGTCTGTCACTTCAGTCTTACTTTCTCAGCCAATATAAAAATTGGCCATTTGGGGGTTTCAGCTTATAAATGTTTATACACAGAAGAGATGTTCATATTTTTTAAAATAGCGCAATTTATATTAGACTCCATTAAAAGCAGGCCCTGTTGTCAAACAGCTTTGAGCATTTTTAAACACATGAGTGTTAAAGCTCCAAGACGCTTGTCTATTGTATATCAACAGCTTGGTTATAGTTGCTTCTGTCACAGTTTCTGCTTTCTTTTTGCCTGGTTATACACTCTGCTTTCTTTCTACACAGATATTGATGAATGTGAAAATAGAGACACCTGCCAACATGAGTGTAAAAATACCTTTGGAAGCTATCGATGTATATGTCCACCTGGCTATCAGCTCATGCTCAATGGAAAGACATGTCAAGGTGAGAAAATGTTGGGATGTTTATTGCTGCAATTTGACTTAAAACCAACATAGGAAAGTGTGAGAAATTAAATATTTTCTTTTTCCAAATAACTATTTTCCTAGTTGCTTTCTCTTCTTTCTCACTCCTGTTGGTCTGGCTCATCTGTAAACATTACTTTTGCAATGGGATGGGCAATCAGAAAGCAATTAAGGAAAGGAAAATAGTTGAAAAACATTTCAGGTATACTAAGAATGCCTAAACTAAATTCATCTTACATATTTTTAAAATTTAATGTGGATAGACCTCTTCAAACATCTGCCCCATTCCCCCCACCCCCACCACCACCACACACACACACAATTCAGCCGAGATGGAAGGGAAAATGGAAAAAGTGCTCAGTAAATTTACTTTAGTGTTAGGTATTCTTTCATATTTTGCTTGGAGATCAGTGGGTGAATTGATTAAATAATGTATTCATTATTTGAGTCTATGAATACTGTGAAACAACTGTTCTAACATTGTAGACTGCAAAAGGTTTAAACAAAGGAATAATATGTGGTGTCTTCCCTTTGAGACCTTCAATTCTAGTGGAGACAGACATGAAAATAAGAACATAATCAACATACATACAAGGTTATAGGTGCTATAACAGAGTTTTGGACAATGTACAGTGATAGTAGAAATTTAAAAATATATCAATCTCAATAGCATCTTTTTACAAAAAAAAACATGAAAGGAGCATTTTACTTTGATAAGGCTGTATTACAGTGGATACTTAAGATTAAGAAGAAATAAGAACTTATATAAATCTTGAAAATCTTAGACACCTTCTCAATTTTTGTGGACAATATCTAGGAGTATTATGAGGTCTTAATAAGCCTCTGAATTTTATTCATTTCTGTCATGTACAAGCTGTATTTTTTTTTCCCCTAAAATAGAGCAAATAAAATCTCTTCCACAGTGCTTTTTAGTAGCAATTGAGTTGATTAAATTTTCCCTCTGTGAGATGCACAAAAGACTTGCTAGGATGCAGCTCATGGAAAATGTGTTCAGGAGACAAGACCAGGATGGACAATTGCTTTACCCGTTACCATGAACCTCCCCACACCCACCTCACTCATTGGCCCACTCACATTCGGAGAACCCTCACTGGATCGCGTGGACTGGAGAGGGAAAGTGAATACAATAAAAACCTTTCTTCCCAGCCATCAGTCACCAAATGTTTATTAAGAGCGTACCCTGTTCAGAATTTTTTACTGAGATTTGAAGAACTAGAATTACACATTTACGTTATGTAGTCTTTATGTATTTTTCCAAAACAACTATTAGCTCATTTTAATCAACCATACAGATTTGTCAAGGGAAATAATTTATACCCATTCTAAAGATAATAAACCTGATTCTCAGTGTGGTGATGTGAGGCTGTGTCCTAGAACAGTCAAGAGAAAAAGTTGGACTCGATCACAGGTCTCATAATATCTAGAATAGTCCTTTGACTCTCCTATGATGCTGTGAACACCAGTATTATTGTCCTGTGAACAGCAGGGTGAGGTGAGAACATTTGCATTGTCCCTGCTTTAAAATTTTACCCAGCTGAAAACCCAAAAATTCTTCTGAAGAGGTGGCAATGCCCAGCATTAACACGACACTCTCGAGATACAGCACGCACCATGGCAGGAAGCGGGGTAAACACTGAAGCATTCCAAATAACCAGCTGGACTACAATACCCCTGAGCCAGACTTTTAAGGGTTATATTATGTCCTCTTCTCATTTCCTTCTTTTCTAAATTACTCCAGTTTGTATTTTAATTGTCCGTGTAACGTACTCAGTTTAAAACATTTTTCTACTTTCAGTTGTGCTTCAGTGTGTGGAAAATAATGTGAACAAATCTGAAACAGGTGTCATTTGCAGTGGTTACAGCTTAAATGGGTTGCATATTTTTGTGGTTTTATAAAGGACATGAGAGAAAATAGTTATGCCTTTAAAGAAGTCTTCACTCTAAAGAATAACTTTGAGTCTTTTTATAGTATTTGAAAGTGTGTGAGGCTTTTATGAGGAACAAAAGACAACTTTTCATTCACATGCAGTTTTGAAGTTTTGTACATTAGTGATAGAAATAATCAGTAATGAAAAGGAAGTTAAAGTGAATGTGATAGTAATATAAGGGCAGAGACTAGTGAAAAGCAGAAGTCATCAGACTGCAAACTGAAAAACAATGAACACACCAATTACGATTTGCCCAGGAAAAATCCTTATGCAAATCTTAAGCACCATTAATCTGATTCTAAGAATTTTTAAACATAGATTGGCATTGCATTTGAAATGAGTGTTCTAACCTACCCAAGTTTTTAAAAGTAGCCCATAATATTTATAAGAATCAGAATAACTCTGTACTTTCTATAAGATGAATGTTTCAAGTGTTATCTTAAATTACTTTTTAACGTATCCAGAAACACTTGGTTAAATGCATTTATATGTTCTAAAGCTATTAATTTAAAAGTTTTTCAGCTCATCTTGGTAATTTTTTCTTGTAGCATTGGTCTTATGTTATAAAATGACTAATTTAAATTATGATAATTTTCTTATAATTGTACATAAAAACCAGATATCATCACCTTGTTAGATAGACAACAGCATGATTTCTCCATTCTTTTTGGCTTCTTTTTTTAAGGCCAATGAGTGGAAAGAATGAGCATAGAGAGGAAGTGAATACCTGAGGAGGGCGTAATAATGGAAGACAAAGGAGGGCCACCTACCCAGAAGCTCAAATACTTAAGAAGGCTTTTCTGGGATGCTTGGATAGATAGCTCAGCGGTTGAGCACTTGCCTTGCAATCCTGAGGTGCAGGGTTTGGTACCCAGCCCTGACCCATGTAAACCCATATACTTCCTCCTTGCTAGTCTAGTGGTTAGGATTCAGCACTCTTACTGTGCAAACCCGTATGCTGAAATGTGGTATAACTGGGACCACCAGGATGGCTCAGCAGGGAAGGTTCTCACCTTCCATGTGGGAGGCCCCCAGTTCAGTTCCCATCCCTCACAGCTGCACACAGCTGCACATCCACCTGTGTGGAATGAAACAATGTCACAACTAATGATGTACAACTGTGGAGACTGCTCTGGTCTCTCTCTCTCTCTCTCTCTCTCTCTCTCTCTCTCTCTCTCTCTCTCTCTCTCTCTCTCCTCCCTCCTCGAAAATAAATCTTTAAAAAAAAAAGAAAGCTTTTCTATGGGAAAGGTACATTAGTAGGTAGCTAAGGACAAACACTTTGTATATTATATTCTGGTATTTGTTTATATAGATTCATATTTAGCCATGAAAATATGTGGTAAGGTAGCTGTTCTCCTTATGCATAAAGACATATGTCCATATTCTGGTCTCCATCTACTATTTCCATAGTTCCTTGCAGGTCTCTGGCCTCCATGTTTCTGCATGAGTTCACTATAAACATTAACAGGTAAAATGAAATTTGGAAGATAGGTGTTAGAGAATGGAATATTTTTCTCTTATGAGAAAAAAAGAAGATAAGGCTAAATGAATTTCTTTCACATTCCTGAGAAGGCTTTTCATTTCATTTTGAGACATCTCATATTGTCAAGGCAATGCAGCACTTCTGACAGATAAAATTATAATTAGAAATTGGTTCACAGAGACAATAGGCAAGTCTTAACTGAAATACACATTTGTTTCACACTGTGTTTCATTCCTGAAGGAAAACTAGTTCTAATATAAAAGTAATAACAGAACATACCATTAGCACATTTAAATAAGTAAAAAGTCAAGTGATTTACTCCGTATTATTCTAGCCCAATATCTTTTTACTTTGTGCAGATAACCAAGTTTAAAGTAAATAATTACACTTTCTGTCATTTCCTTAGAAAATGGAAAATATTTGGAACCAATCTAAAATGCTCATTTTTAAGACAGAAATACAAGTGTTAAATAATTCAGAAATAAAATTTAAAACATGTATTGTTCATGATTGATATACAGTGCCCCTCTTATCCATGGTTCAGTTTCCATGGTTGCGGTTACCCAGATCAACCCCAGTCTGAAAATATTCAAGGGAAAATTCCAGAAATAAACCACTCATAAGGGTTAAATTGAGCACTATTCTGAATAAGCTGATGAGATCTTGAGCCATCTCACTCCACGCTGCTTAGGACGTGAAACGTTTTTTTGTCCAGCATCTCCACGCTGTATACACTACCCACTCCTTAGTCACTTGGTGGTCATCCAGTTATTCTGCTGTTCTATTTTATTATTGTTAGTGTTAGTGTCTTATTGTGCCTAATTTACAAAATAAACTTTATCATAGGTATGTAGGCATGTATGGAAAAAAACAGAATATATCTAGGGTTTGGTACTATCTGCAGTTTCAGGCACCCACTGGGGGTCTTGGAATATATTCCCCTCAGATAAGGGAGATGACCACTGTATCCATGAATTCCTTCTCTCCTTTCTGTTTTTCTATAGAACTTTCAAGTTACTGAAGAGTCCACAAAATAAATTCACAACTTTAACCCAAGTCCAATATAAATACCATTATGCAGATACCAAGTCACTTACAACTGTGAGATGCCATAATAGATACATGTACCCAGTAGTCTTGGCACCAATTCCATGAGAGAAGTGCATTTGACCTTTAGGACCTACCTTTCCAAGGAACTTATTTGGGTCCAGTTAATTACATTTGTTCCTTTGGGTAGATTAGGCTTTGTGTTTATTCAAATACTAAAGAAGAAGGGTTGTTATAAGTGCCTGTATGCAGCCAATTGACTTAGACTTCCTCTAAAGTAAGTAGTCTTCACATTTTTTGCTTGCCTACTCCAAAAAGAAATTTGAGAACTTTATGCTTTAACTCATACTTTTCAAAAATGACCTCTGCGTAGTTGCAAGGGATGTGAATTCTGGCATTGCTGTTTGATGTGCACATGCTTTAAATATATTTTCATCGAAACTTTGGAGCTGTAGATATAACTCACTCCTTTAATGGAGGATGGCCACAAATAATTTAAAAACCTGTGCTCGTTGTTAAAGCAACCAGATTGTCAGAAAAAGTCTGAGTTCATTTTTCTATTCAGATAAAAGTGTTAGTAGATGATCCCAAGACAACAAGCTCACTTCTGAAATTTAATTTCAAATAGAGAGCTCAAACCATTGGTTTGTAGCCATGATGCCATAGGCCTGTCACCATCAATATGTTCTTACCCTATGTGGGCACCTTAAAGCATTGTACACCCAGATATCATAAAGAGACTAGGGATTAGTAAAAACCTGTGTTTTGTTACACAGAAGGATGTGAGAGAGGAGAGGGGAAAGGAGAACCCCAGGTCATGGGAAGTTCACAGGCAGATTGAGTTTAGCAATGAGAACTTATGAAAAATGAGGTCCTGGGTGGAGATTGGTTCCCTGAAATATTTGCCTGCTCTCGTGCTTCTGGAAAGCTTTCCTGCACCACCAGGGAATGCAAACCCCACAGTCTGAAACTATTGCTCTAAAATATGGTTCTTAACTTTGGGATCGCCAAGTTCCCTAAAAATTTTGTTGAACACTAGACCCTCTTTCTAGAAAGTCCATTAATCAATCTAAATCAAGCGCTCTCTCTCTCTCTCTCTCTCTCTCTCTCTCTCTCTCTCTCTCTCTCTCTCTCTCTCTCACACACACACACACACACACACAAACACTCATGCACAAAAACATTTTCATTCCCAGATTCCCTGATGCTCAAAAATAGACCCCAATTTAAGAATCATGGCTCAAAAATACTCATTTTCAGGAAGCTGGAAAATTAAGATATTTCATAATTGCTCTGATTTAAGTGTGTTTTTTCTTTAACAAAATAAAGATCTTTTCACTTGCATGTTTCTCCATTACCCTAGGGAGAGCTAATACCCTAGGCAGGGAGAGCATCCCATTGCCATAACAGCGGAGGTTGGACTCCGCACAGTTCAGAGTTGATCAAACTTGGATCGCCACTCTTGGGTTATGTAGTTGATCCTGGTTTTTTCTGTATTCTGTTTCTCTCCACACGATCTCACTGACCTGGACAGTCTCCTCTGAATTTATTACTTGACTCCTTTAATTTCCACTACCTTGCCTCCTACTCAACCATTTGTACTTATAAAACAAAATACTAGGGAAGGATCACTCACATTTTAAAGGGATTCTTTACAGAAAGGTTTACAAGTATGCTTTAAACTTTAGGTTGTTTGGGGTGAATTTAAAGTTGTATTTGCTTTATAAAACTCAAGTGCACTCTATTTTCCAAATATAAAAATCACCAGAGAGTTTTTAATATCTTTCCTTCTGCTTTTATAGTGCTTATTTTTCAGTGTCCTTTCACATATGCTTAAAAAGAAAGTATCCTCAAAACAGCCTGGGAAATAGCACAACAGGTTTTACATTCCCACTTCCTGGCTAAGAAAACTTAGGTACAACTACCAAGTTCATTCACAGGGAGAAGAAGAATAACCCTCACATTGCAGCCAAATATCCATCCTGCTCTGATGACCTGTTGCTACCCACGTTGCTGACATGCGTGTTCCCTGTGCTCTTGCTAGATACTGATGAGTGTCTGGAGCAGAATGTGCGCTGTGGGCCGAATCGCATGTGCTTCAACATGAGAGGAAGCTACCAGTGCATCGATACGCCTTGTCCCCCCGACTACCAACGGGATCCTGTCTCAGGGTAGGTCTGACACGACACGCTTTTGGAAATCCTTCTTCCTCTCTGCCCTTGACCAACAAACCCTGTCTGTAGTGATGTTTAACTCACAGGAAATCCTAACCCCAGGGGATCCGGGGTAACAGTGTGTTCCTTCTTCAATGAGTGGGCAAGAAATGAACTCACTCCACAGCCCCCACTGCGGCCTAAACTATCACTTTGGGCCGCCAAGGTTTCCCAGCACCGTCTCCCCGGTGGGTCATCACTGAGCTACACCTACAATTCAGCCACAGCCGTGAGCATGTCACGGGGTGAAAGGGCTTGCCTGCCTTTGAAGTCTTCTAGTTCCCGTTTGTGTTGCCTCAGAGTTTGAAGATCTCTGAGCACTTAGAGCCCTCCAAGAAGGACTTTGGCTGTCACTGTGGTGACTCACAGTGACTTCATGAGAATGGAGATGAGCAAGGATGAGTCAGTAGTCTGCCCGCTCATAGGTTTCCTGCTGTCTGAAACACTGCTTTCTGGGTTGTGAGTAAACTGCTCTACTAGCCGCCCCCCACACCCACCCCCGCCTTACAGAAATGCTGTACTCTGTTCAGGTACCAAGTGAACGGGGTGCTGGACAGATACTGGTTCTCATGGATAGGATCTAATAAGAAGGTGCTTCTGAAACCAAATGCTAGCTGGAGCTCACACGTTGATTTTCTTCTCATCAGTGGCCACCATGTTACTGTCACATGGTCAAGTGTGGACTGCCCAGGAACCACTAAAAAGCTCCTCATCACTGGCCTGAGGGGAACAGGGAAAGGGAGAAAATCAAAAATATAAATCAACGAAACTTCTAAAAACACTGACTGAAGTCTCCATATCAGAAAATGGTCCTTAGTGCATTTTTTTTTTTTTCTCTTTATTACCAGTGATGTCTGGCAGACAATTTAAAAGCTATAATGGCTCAAAAACAGCCAATGTGGGTTCAGAAAAAAAAAAAAGAAAATACCATATTTTTAATATAAAATATGTAGAATACAAATACAAAAAGAAGGGTTTTCTTCCAGGAATCCCAATTGATCGTTTATTATTTTCAAAATAAGAAACCAAATATCAGTATGTCTATTTCATCTTTCAAGCAGCAATAGGATAGATGTTAAAATGTAAAAATAGCCTGAGTTCCTCTCTTTCAGAAATACTTGTTTCCAACAAAAGTGCAGACGCTTCTATTTACAAAACGGACTTTTTAAAGCTACTCTTGTGATACTCATACTTACTTCCGTGGCTCAAAACCTCTGACTTTAATGGAGCTGAGAGATAGATATTTGACTCTGGACCAGCGCCTGTCATAACCATCTGGCATCTGGTTTGAGTTAGTGACACAGAACATGGGGTGAGCCTTAGTGCTCTTGCAGTCAGACTGTCTCCTGCCTTTAATGCCTGAAAGTTGTCATGGATCATGATCACCTGCATCATGTCTTCTGCCTCCAAGCCAGACAACTGTATGCATTTCATGTGTTTGTTGTCCTCAGGTTCTGCCTCAAGAACTGTCCACCCAATGATTTGGAATGTGCCTTGAGCCCATATGCCTTGGAATACAAACTTGTCTCCCTCCCATTTGGAATAGCTGCCAATCAAGATTTAATCCGGCTGGTTGCATACACGCAGGATGGAGTGATGCATCCCAGGACAACTTTTCTCATGGTCGATGAGGAACAGACTGTTCCTTTTGCCTTAAGGGAGGAAAACCTGAAAGGAGTTGTGTACACAACACGACCACTACGAGAAGCAGAGACCTACCGCATGAGGGTTCGAGCCTTATCCTACAGTGCCAATGGGACCATTGAATATCAGACCACATTCATAGTTTATATAGCTGTGTCTGCCTACCCGTACTAAGAAGCTCTCCAAAGCCTAATCTACATATTTAAACTGCATTAACCACAGGAATCAAGTCCCCTTCCAGATTACCGTCTCTTGAACCGTTGCAGTCTTGGCAACTTGAAAATGGTGCTATGCTTTGTTTTGCGTGCCTTCCTTGGTACTGCTGGGGTATTCATATATTTGTGATCCCACCATGGTTACATCTTTTTGGTAAGGTCTAGAAAAGTCCCCTATTATTTTCTTTATTTATTACACTGGATCAGTTACTTTCCAAAAATCACTCTGAACATCTAACAGGACACATCAGTGATGTTTTATGGCACCATAGTAGCTAAGATAATTTTCCTATAAAATAAATAAATAAACTATAATAGTCCAAGATTTTTTAGCATTTGCCAATTTTTTAAATAAAACTGGTGGCTATGTGTTTTGATCAATGCTTATTAAGTAACTTATAAAGGTGCTTTTTTTTTTTTTAAGTATTGGTACTTCCTAATAGGACTTACACACCTATTTTCACTTTAAGGAAAAAAAATACCACTTATTTTCAAAATATAGTACAGCTGCTAAAAGATTAGTTTGATCCCAAATGGTGCACACTTTGGTTGAATATCCAAAGTAATAATATTATTTTTGGTGGTTTTGTAAAATCAGTTGAACCACTTATGATAGTAGAAAACAAATTACTTTGTCCTCATATAATTGTGATGGCATGGATCTTTACTCTAACATTTTGATATAACCTTCCATTCAGTTAGCTCCTTAAATTTTACGTTCTAGAAGTTGTTTTTTTTTTTACTTTCCTGTCAATTGGAAACAACTTTTTAAAATATCAGTGGGACCATTTTCTTTGTTTCTCTTGAAAAATTTTCATCTGTTCAAATTATCATGACTGCTAAACGTCAATACACTGTACATGGTGGTAACAGACTCTGGAAGCAATTGCCAAGATGTATTGTATTTTTATGAAATGTATATATATTACCTTAGTGTGATTTTCTATGTATCTTGATGGACTCTTTTATAAAATATTTTATAAGAAAAACAATGTTACAGGAAAATCAGCCAAAATAAAAATTTCACACCCTTTTCCTTAGCTTTTTTTAAAATCTAAAATTTGATTTCTTACCACTATAACAGGTATTTAATTTATAACCACACCCACATGTAGGTGTGTGTGTTATGAATATCACAATTGAAACACCACAACAGCTCTTGAGATAGGTAGTACTATATTGTTATCCACATTTTATAGGTCAGGATCCTGGGACTCGGATAACATATATAACTTCATTAAGACAGCAAATTTAGTAGCGGGAATGTCATACCTTCTACCCTTTATGACTCCAAGTCAAATGATATCTACATTGCATGACAGTTTCTCAACTACCTAAACAGTTTTTTTATATTTTATCTCCTACCTGTGATAGGTAATAAATTCTCAAAGGCCTAATCATGGCCTACAAGTAAAGGATTTTTACCTAGAGTCACATTACTCAAAGAAACCTGGAAAAATCATCTAGTCCATAGCCTGGTGGTCATGGAGGTGAATGTGTAAATCACTGTTTGCCAAAGAATGTTCTGTATAATGTGAGTCCAGTTAAGGTACTTTGAGTCAGATGGGTTCCATGGCTCAACAAGTGTAGGAAACGCTTTATAATATGTCTTCCTATTAAATATTTACTATGCATACTGACACTTAAAGTATCTTAGAAGTACATAGCAAATAGACTTAATTGGTTCAAGTCAAGACATTCCAAATTATTTAATCACAAACTTTTTTCCCCAGTATATTGTAATTTCTCTCTGAACACTTGGAGAAAGGCTGATTTAATGTAGTGAAGACGTCTGTGTGACTTTTCAGTCCTTGGAAAGGACACTTTATAGCCTAGTTTGGGTAAACAACTCCAACACATTACTCTGACTACTGAGCTTTCTAAATGACACCACGTTCATTTTTCTCATTTCCTCCGGCCAGTGTTCTGCAAGCATAGAGTGACCAACCCTGAGCTCCTGCAGTCATTCATAGGAATAGACTTCCGGTTACTATACTATAGTAGACACTCAATTATCTGGCACCCATAGGGATTGGTAGATGCCAGATAAATGTAAGTAGACTCTGTTAACTGGAACTCAAGCACCCAGCAAAAAAAATTTTGTTAGTTCCTTGAGAGTGCCGGTTGCTTCAGTTCCAGTTAACAGAGAGTCTGCTATGTTTGACTTGGAAAGTCCTATGTAAAACTAGAAGATATAACCAGAATGTTGACTTAAACCAAGTACTTTTGGAAAAAAATTTCCTTGAGATGCTGCATAATAACCCTAGTGGTTGAGCAGATAAGACAATCATAATAATTATCAAGCCTGAATCTTCCCTTTGGATGACAGAACAGGGTGTTGAAGCCCGCCACAGCATCTATTGTAGCAGAGCTGTAAGAGGCAAGGTGACATCTTTTATGTTGCCATTATAATCCTCTGATCCTGCAAGTTCCACAAAGAGACAGATAGGATGACTAGCTGAAAAAGGGAAGGTCTCCAAAGGGAAGAAACCAAGGGGGAAAATGAGAAATCTAATAGATAATGTTAGGCTCAAATATATATACACAACCCCTTACATGTCATAGGAAGTCTACCAACAATGTACAGTAGACTGTCAGTTTACAGGCATCCATGGGGATTGGTAGAGGCCAGATAAATGTTAGTAGACACTTTGTTAACCGGAACTCAAGCAACCAGCATTCTCAAACAACTGGCAAGTGCTGGTTGCTTAAGTTCCAGTTAAGGGAGCATGTACTGTAATTAATTAATCTTAACAGAAGAAGAGGTATGATCTACACTAGTGGTTAGAAAACCTTTTTTTTTTTTTTTTTTTTTTTTTTGTACAGGGAAATATATTTTAGGCTTTATAGGCCAAATAGTTTCTCTTGCCACACCTTACCTCATGTTTCAGCACAAAAGCAGCCATAGACAATATGTATACATGTGTTTCCCTTGTTTTGCTGTTTTGGGTGGGTTGGTGAGAAAGAGATAGTTTTGGTATTGACAGGGGTCAGGGAATATGGATCCTAGTAAGAAGACATGTGAAAGAGAAAAAAGACTGTCTCCACCAGCTGCCTTGGAAAAAGAAAACTTCCTGAAGTTTTACATTCATTCAACCAACGCAATTAATTGCAAGGAAAACTGATAAAGAAGGCCTTATTCTATTATCTTCTTCTCCTGTTGGAACTTGTTTTTTTCTCTTGCAGACTTATGTCCATTTTTACTTGATTTCACAGAGTAAAAATATACCCATAGATGAATGGATGTGTGTGTGTGTGTGAGACTCAACTCAATCCCATAAAGAAGCCCTATCTTCTATCCACCCTAAGAACATTCCTAATAATAATAATTCCCTTTAAGCCAATGGGACAATTGCTTGCTTTCTCTCCATATATTCTGCAGGGAACAATGAGACAAAAGAGAGTCTTTAGCTGCCACATGATTTTCTGATGCTAGGTGGCTGCACTGAGACACTTTTTTCTCATTCGATTGGTCTTCAGTTTCCCCGGTGCCTCATTTTCAAGCTTGTCATCCACACAAGTTAATGTCCTGATGTTTCCAGTTTCCTTCACCTCCGAGTCAGACAGCAGGATGGAGCTCACTCATTGTGTTCTGGTCTGGGCTCCCCAATAAAACGGTTCCATGTGTGGAGGCAGGGCCTAACATGTCCCATTGGCTTTGGGTTTGTTCCAGCTCTGTTAGGGACACTGAAAGAATGTATCAACAAACTTGCCCAGGTATCCAAAACACATTTTCAAAATGTCAAGTGACCCTTGATGACCAGTCAGCTGATTAACTGTAGCGTTCCAGGGGTCCTTGGAGGGGGCAAGCTGAGGCCAAGTTTTCAGTGTGTAATCACGTCTCCACTGAGTCGGAAAACTCACTGCCAAGCTGGAGCAGGAGAACATGTTACTGGTCAGAACAATTTTAGTTTCCTCATCCCCAAACTCTGCCAAGATTCTGTTTCAAATTCTGTATTCTCAGAGGAACAGCCTGGGAATTTGGAAGTTCTTCACAGTGGTTGTGGTTTGGGGATAAGCTCCTCCCTCCCATTTCTAGCACCTCAATCCTCCTGCTGGCCATGATACATCTCAGCTGCGTTAGCTTACTTCCATCTCGGTTGGTTCTCCCACCTTTCAGGTCAGCCTGTACTCAGCCTCAGAATCATTTTCCACTGGGATTGGTCTCTGTCCTTGGACCCTCCTGATGTCCTTGCTACTGATGTAGA
The DNA here is from genome assembly GCA_004027555.1 of Craseonycteris thonglongyai. Taxonomy (NCBI): domain Eukaryota; kingdom Metazoa; phylum Chordata; class Mammalia; order Chiroptera; family Craseonycteridae; genus Craseonycteris; species Craseonycteris thonglongyai. The sequence goes on from PVKE010008617.1 coordinate 26,777, forward strand.
GATGACATTTCCCAGCAACCAAGATCCTGAATCAACCATTCGCCACCCAGTCGAGATCAGTTCACACAGACATAAAAAGTTAAGACAACAGTGTAGGATCCTCGTGAGCTTGGACACCTTCCGCTTACACTAGGAGTAGTACTAAGAACCTCACCAAAATCAGACTCAGGGGTATTTTTTAATTCTTTCTCCTGGGCCTTTCTAGGGAAGGTGAGCCTCCCATGGTTGCACAGAGAGACTGAATCTCAATGGACCAGGCTCAAAGAAAAAGAGAACATACCAGATAAAAGCCTAAGCTTTTGACCTTTCTGTTCATTCTCTCCAATATGGCAATCCTGAATACCGGTACCAGCATGGAGGCCCAGAATCCTCCCTGACAACATGGTGACTGTTCATCATCAGACAAAAGAATTGTCTTTACAATAAAAAGCTTCCCAAATGGCAAATAAGGAATCGTACAGAAGACAACTTTAATATATACTCTGTAAAAAATTCAATACAGACAATTTAGATGGACACGTGTATCTCTTATGTATCTTGGTCAACTTCTCCACAAGCTTACCTAGTTGTTTATATACTTTATCTTTATGAAAGTATACATTTTGAGATGTAAAAAACTTAACCTCTGGACTTCTTCACATGATCATCCTTCTGCGCACACATGCCCCTGGTATCTCTTTGTGTTTCCAAAATTTTTTTTATTACAAGGACACCAGTCTGCTGCGATAAAAGCCTGCCCTGATAGCCTTGTTTTAACTTAATTACCATTTTAAAGGCCTTGTCTCCAAATACAGTCACATTGTGAGGTATTGGACTTTAGGGTTTCCAAATAAATGAATTATGAGGGAACACAATTCAGTCCATAAAATTAGTATCTGGTAGTTATCTATTTACATTATTCTTCTAAGTCTATACCAATGAATTTGTTAATAATGTATCTCCTGCACTTACCCCAGTGCCTGGCATAGAACAGAATTGAATGCGGGTTTGATAAATATATGGGTGGTTGACAAATGCCTAACACAGTTGTGGTCAGTGGGGAGAGTTTTATTGATTTGCCTGGCTTTAGGTGAAAGAAAAAAAACAAAAAAAACAAAAAACCTAATTGAGTACGAACTTAAGGACATGTGAAAGTTGCTCAAAACCTTTTTATGATTCCAGCTTTGTCTCCAAAATCAATGATCCCTGACCTTATGGTTAATGGGATTAAAACTGCCAATTTTCTTCCATGCTCTGCTATGTTCATTCAGTGCTTTATGTTCACTTATGTGTGGATTGCAGCCTCAGAACTGTTCAAAGAGCGATTAAGTGGAAAATGGCAGAAGTTTGGAAATACAGAGTAAGACCAAATGAAAAATTTAGTGAGAAGAGGAGAAGAGTGGTTACTAAATGGATCAGCTGTTTTTATATCAATGAGACCACATAAGATTAAAGAAATGGGGGCAATACATAGAAACATCTGGATGGCAAATGAAAAATTTAGTCAATTTCCCCAAATGTTCGGTCTGCCTAAACTTCACTCCCCAGTATGTGAAAGTATTCAGTAGAGTGTCTGAATGCTCCTTCTTTTTCCTGGGATTCTCTTGCGTGTTCAGGCACAGTCAAGCTTCTCAGATTCCTGTCTCCTGGTTCGTTCAGAGCCTGAAAAACAGCAACTTACAAATGCAAAACCATCGTAGCTACAAGCATGGCAAGACTGTATGTGTCTCCTAAGGCATTTTTAGAATATAGACAATAGTATTAGAAGCAGTAGTAAAATACGTGTGATGAAACATGTGTGCCTGTCAGGATTTGAGGAACATTCTTTTAAGTGACTTGAATGTTTAATAACAGGAGTAACCAAAAATGAAGTATCATATTCACTAAGTAATAGACAAATAGCACTGCTCCATGTATTCTCATCAGAGACTTCTTTCCCATGTGACAATACTGTGTGGTAAGTGATATGACAAGGATAAGCTAAGCAGGGTACAATTAAGGCACCTGTGAAGCCACTAAACCAGGGCTAAGGGGTCCCCAAGGAATGTCTTTGTTAAACTCAAATGGAAATCCTCATAAAACTAGCTCACCTTGAGCCACATACTTACTGTTCCACATGCTTTACATATATGACCTAAATTAGTTAATGAAGACTTGAACAGTCCTTTGAGTTAGCTTCTTGTAACTTATCCCTTCCATAGAGTGAAGAAACAGAGGCATAAAAAGTGAGGTAACCTTCCCAAACTTAATATGGGTAGTAAGTGGCAGAGACAGGATGTAAAACCAGGTTATTGTTGACTCTGAACCTCTGTGCCCCACATGCAGTGGATGGCCAAGGGTTACCCAGGTAGCAAGAAAAAAGCCAATGCATAAAGGCCACAGAGACTCAGATGTAAGTAAGCAGGTCAATGTGGCTAAAAGGCTGAAGAACTAAACAGATGCCAAACTTATAAAGGGTCCCAGAAAGTCTTTTAAGGAATTTTGACTTTATTTCCAGAGTCGTGTGAAATAGAATTTGTCTGAGAGACCCAGAAGGGATACACCCTGAGAAATTGGTCTTCTTCCCAAACTGAGGAAATTTAGGAATGGATTATTTTGTAGTTTACTAAAGTTCACTTATTTTCCTTAAAGCAAAATGAGTCAAGGCCCTTATTCTAGGTGGTGAAGTCAAATGGGTTATAGTCTTCCCTCTTACATAGGAATGTTCTAGACACTTCGCAAGGCATCTAGGAAGGCAGAGGTAGACTTATTAGCACCAGAAGACCAGGACTAGCTGTCTCAGAAGTGAAAGGCCCTCAAAAACAAGGTTTCCCAACAACTGGTTTTCTGGCAAAGCCTGAATCTGGCCATTAAATGTTGAACAGTGTCTTCGCTGCAGCTGATACCTGGGGTGTTTGTTTTCATGATCATTCTCATTCCTCATCTCAGATCAAAGGTACCAACAATTGTGGGAGATTTGTGAAAGGAAACAGAGCACCTGGCAGCATGTGGAACGCTATTACCACAAGCAGGCAAAATTCCTAAGTACTTGCTGTCAAGTAAAATTAAAGCAAAAATAAAATTTATTAAATTGACACAAGCTAAATGGTGTTCAATCTTGTTTAAAATTTTTATTTCGCTATAAAATAAACTGTAACTTAAATGAACTAATTGCACTCTAAGAAAATGTTTCTTTAAAAAACATTATAGACAGATGATAGATGATAAATGATAGATGATAGATTGATAGATAGATATAGATGATAGATAGATATAGATGATAGATTGATAGATGATGATAGATACATAGATGATAGAGAAAGAGACAGAAAGTAGAAAGAGAAAGAGAGCATCAGAGAGAGAAAGTTGGAGAGAGAGAGAGATTTTTTTCTCCAGGTAGCACAGAAACTAGCTGTTATTCAAAACAAATGAGAATGAACAAGAAGTAATGCTTCTATCCATTTATTCAGCTTCCTGCCTTCAAGAGATTATTCCACAGACGAAAGATAAAACATGCAGACACTTTAATCTTTCTCACACCTCAGGAGCTTCATTCCTATAAATGGACTTTTGAGTACCAGTTGCTACATCTGGATTCTGAACTAATGAAACTAAGCTTTCTTAGACTCCAGTTAGAACAGACGCCGCATCTGTCCTCAATTGACACACACCCAGCCAAAATGTTACAGCATTGGTTGGCCTTTTGTTACTGCTCTCTTGACAGCAAAATAACTATCATCTGGCTCATTTGGATCAAAGAAGGACAAGCATCTGATGTAGGGCTGCTCCTTCACAGCGTAACACTTCGTTATTATTACCTCCTTGGCAATATGGTAAGAGATGAAAAATAGGCATCCTTTGATATGTAACGGAAACAACGAGCAGACCTACAGGTTCATTCTGACTGTTTGCCTGGGAGGCTCTTTCAAATTGCTACTTCTATGATGCCTCCATTTTTTGAGGTTGCTTCAGACTTTAGGTCAGAGGAAATCTTGAAGTGTGAGCCAAAAGCAACATGAGAGAGATTGCTTGATACATGTGCTCCCGTGGCAAAACGGGGGCGTACCACAGTTTCTCTGCAGGTCCCAGGATGCCAAACAGTAGGCCTTGTTTTAGGCTGTCCTACTCTCCACCCCTAATCAATTTCAGAAGTGTTGGCTACCCCAGTTTGTTCACACACATTATTGATTTTCAAGCTGGGAGATTTCGAGATCATTTTACTGAGAAATGGTGAATGAACAGAGTGGGTAAGGTCAAACCAAATTGTTTAGGTCCCTCCTCCCTTAGGCTGGATGCCTCTCAATAGAGCATTTTCCAAATTTTTCATTTTTGGTTACACTGACAAATTTCAGTTTTTACCTTGGTCACCTGGCTATGCATAATGAATATAATGCTAATGAAAATAAATATGAGAAAAATGTTGGAGGTGGTGGCAGTTGTGGGTGTGAACATATGGTGTAGAATAGAATAAGGAATAGACAAGAGAGTATCAAACACTGATGGGATAAAGAAAAAGAAGAGTGAGTGCTTGTTGTGGGTTCCATTTTGTCCCCCTAAAAGATATGTTAAATTCCTAACCCCTGCTGCAAAAATGACCTTATTTGGAAATAAAGTCTTTGCAGATGCAATCAAGTTAAAATGGGTCACTAGGGTGAGCTCTAAGGAGGATGACCAGACATCCCATTTTAAATGGAACAGAAAACAACAGTACTGTCCTGCATCAAACAGTACCCTGGGAAATAAGGCAGAGTTCATGAGGAGGCACCAGAACCTTAGGTCATCCAGCTGTAACCTGATGGGAAGTAGAATTAAGGAGCTTCACCTCATGTGAAGTATAATAGAATTAAGGAGCTTCATCTGTCCGCTCAAAAGCCTAACAAGTTTAGAATCTTCTTTACCCTTTTAAAAATCAAAACAGGGGAAGCCAGGATGGCTCAGCAGGTTACGTCCTGCTTTGCAGCCCCAGGGACTAAGGATCAAATCCCGGCCCCGGCCTATGGGGACCCACATGCTGAACAGGGGTGTGTTTCCCATGCAGTAGGCCCCCAGTTCGGTTCTTGCCCCCTGGGTTGGCCCCTGCACGGCCCCATCCACCTGTGTGAAACAAAACCATGTCAAAAACTGAAGTTCAACTATGGAGACTGCTCTGGGCTCTACCCCTTCTCTCGGTCTCTGTCTGTCAAAAACAATAAAATAATCTTTTAAAAATGTCAAAACAACCATTGCTTATGCTCAGCTCTTCAACATCTCTCAGTCTTCACAGCAGTATCGAGATCTCTGAAGTCAATAATTTCCTGCATTGTGTGGAATACTGCTGGTTCACAATGCCTCCCCACAAAAGTCAAAATCAAGAGGACTCCCCTCCTGCCATCTTTTTTGTGAGACTTTGCATGGGAACGAGTGACACAAAAGCAACCCAAAGGCTAAGGGGTGTCTGAATTATTAAAGAAAACTGTATTTATACTTTGTCACATTGTCCTACCAACGGGTAATTAGAATACTAACTCTTTCTTATGATTTTTTTCATCAGTACTATGTTTTCAAAAGCACTTTGGTATTTTTTTTTCAGCATAAATTGTTGTGTTCTGTAAACACTTTTATGTTTTTGTTTGCCACCTAAGAATGTCTTTTAAACTGGAATTGCTGGGTCACAAGTGATGATGACTCGAGATGTATCTCCAAATTGCTCTGAGAACAGGTTGTACCAAATGACTGACACTCCAGGTGGAAAAGCCTTAATTTTGCCAACTTTACAAGACATTTTTACACATGTAAAATTACAAACTTTGTACGCTTTATTGTCAACTTGCCTATTTGTAAATCTACCTGTAAACTCTAAACCAGACAAGGGTAATTTTGAAGCCAATGTTTTCTTTAACTCTAATTATTAGAATTCTCATTTAAACACTTATGGGTTTTTTTGTTTTTGTTTTTGTTTTGTAATTTATGGGTGGACCCCATACCTGTACAACAAATAACACATAGTTATGTGCATAATAAAATTTAAATATATGAATATGAATTAGTGTCTAAATGAGAGACAGCTTGAGGAATGGAAATCAATAACATTGCAGAGACATTATCAGTGGGTTTTTCTTTCTTTTCTTTTTTTTTTTTTTTTTTTAAGAGTAGCAGGTTTATTAGAGGCTGTGCCTTAGTACAGGCGCCGGGGCTTTCCCATGGTGCTCTTGATGTACAAAGCCCGGACGTTCTGCCAGTTCTTTTTGAGCAATGACACCAGGAAATTGACAGCCAAGTAGATGTTGTAAACAAGCTCGTCATCTGTCATCTTCACATGGCCAACTGCCACTGCCAGACACAGCACCTTCTTCATCTGGAATTTGATCGTGGATTTCACTTCATCGACTTTGGCTACCATATTCTCATTGTGGGTCAGCAAGGAAGGGAACTTGCCAGCCTTATTAAGGCCTGGGCCCAGGATTCGTGGGATTTGCTTGATCAGAGACTCTGAAGCCAGAAAGGCATCATACTTCTTGGCCAGCTTCTTGACCAGTTTCTTATTCTTGTTGAGTTTCTTCAGCGCCTCGATGTCCATGTGGGGGATATCCACAGCCTTGGCCTCGTCACAGTGCTGCGGGTCCCCCAGCACACAGACGGACAACTTGGGGCGGGGAGTGGATTTAAGCCTGACGGTGCCGGAGAAGCGTTTGTCCTTCTGCGGGTCATAGTTCTTCAAGCTGATCTGCAGCTCCACCGTCTCCAAAACCTTCCGGGCTGGCGCTGGTTTCCGTGCAGGACCTCCCGCACCGCCTCCTAGAGCGTGTCGCGGGAGACTGTGCTGCTCATAGTGCCCGGCGCCGCAAAAACCGGAAAGAGCCCCCTTTTTTTTTTTTTAAGATTTATTTTATTGTTTTTGACAGAGACAGAGAGAAAGGGGAGGGCCCAGAGCAGTCTCCATAGCTGTACGTCATTATTTTTCAACAGTTTTGTTCCTCACAGGTGCGCATGGGGCCGCGTGGGCGAGAACCCAGACAGGGGCCTCCCACGTGGGAGGCACACTCCCACAAGTGGGGGCCAAACTGGGAGCCTCTCACGCTGAAAGCTCACCCCAGCAAGAACTGAACTGGGGGCTTCCCGCATGGAAGCACACCCCACCCAGCTCAGCATATGGGTCCGCATGGGCCAGGGCTGTGACTCTTATCTTCTGACCCCAGGGCTTCAAGGCAAGCGCTCAATCTGCTGACCTATCCTGACATCCCCGGAATTTTTATTTTCAAACTAGAAGTTTCCTTACTCGGCAAATAATAGGCCAAACAGTTTAAATAAGAAAGAGTGCACTATCAAGAATTTTCCCAATATTATTTTATTTGTTTTTTAATCTTTACTTTTAAATGAGTGATTTATTAACAAAGTACAAACAGAACCACAAACAGCTGATACAGAAGTGAAAAGTACATCTTCTTCCCATTCTTATAACTGAATCTCCTACTTTCCTTCCAAGAGGCAAATACTATTACAGCCAAACAACATTTTTGACTGATATTAATTCACTCAGAGGCATTCCCCAAATTCCATCCATCAATGAACACCATTCCTATAGATAAAAGCATGCTTTGCAAAGCATTCCACAATTCCTCTTTCTACTTTTAGATGAAGATACAGGGTGGAGGGCCCCCTTTTGATGGGTGACATCTGGAGACCTATATCACGTCCCAACTACCCTGGGGGGAAAAAACAAACATCTTTGGAGTTTGACTTGCTTTCCCAAAAAGGGCCTGAGAGCACATTTGTGTGTTCTAAGGGTGACATCCACTGGTGTCCAATTATAACTGCATGTGTCAGGCCTTCTAAGATCTGCAGATGAGAAATCCTTAACTTAAACATTATCCAGGTATGATTCTAAGACATTTATCTATACAATACTAAATTTCCAAACCTAGCAACCAGCTTTACCTACTTTGAATCTCAGAAGAGAAAACATAGTAAGTTTACTAGGTCTAAATATGCTGCATCAACAATAAAGATCTTCTCTGGACAGTCATTTATTTGTAGCACAAATAATATTGAGCCTGAACTACCTTCCAGTTACTGAATGTCTCACACAATATTAGGAGCAATGATAAAAAAGACACAGCCACACCCTGAAGGGCATTTTCAAATAAAAAGAAAAAAGAAGTGAACAGAAAACAATTAGATATAAAAGTAAATGGCAAATTCTACATTGATCTATGCGCTTGTTTGCTATTGATATATTATTTCATTTAGCCCTCACAACAATTGTAGGATAAGCAAAATTTTACACATAAGAAACCCAAGGCTCAGAGAGGTTAAGTGACATTCCACAGGGACACAATAAACGTCTGAATCCAATTTGGCTTGCTTCCAAAATCCGAGCTTTCTATACCACCCAATGCAATCCATCAGCTTACTTCATAATTCAAGGGCAATGCATGTTGTTTTTTCCAGGTTTTTTAGCCTTTATCTTATTTTGTATTTTAAAAGAATATTCTTACCTATCATAGAGTCAGTAGAGGATTTCTATACTTAGAGAATTATTCCCTATAAAAGTACAATTAGACATAGATTATAAATATATAGAATAAGAAATCTTGAAAGTCATCAAAATTGGTAAATCATTTTCTTCTTTATATTCAGATTCTAATTAAATTTCCTGCTAGCTCACCTATTAGTAGACTTGTTACATCATTATAGATCCTTAGTTGGTAACTCCTTGTGAGCTGAACTTTCCTAGGGAAAGAAATTCTTACTTATACACTCCTGGTCACCAAAACAAACCCCAATCTTAGTCTCCCCTTGGGAGATTGAATAAAAAATTGTTCACAAATAGCACAGATTCAACTAGGGCCTTATTGCTTACCTCTGCTGAGAAAGATTTGTACCAACAGGTCTTTCCTCTGATGTGCTCAATAGGACATGGCCATGTTCATGTCTATTTAAAATATATTTTTTATTTGTGACAGGGAAGTAAAACATTTATTAAGTGCCTAGTCTATACCAAGCACCAAGTTGGGTGTTTCTCATGACTTTCTTATAACAAAGTTCTTTTCTTTTGTTGTCTTTCTTTTGTTTCTTTTCTTTTATCATTATCTCTATTTGCTTGCTAAGAAGTTGAAGCTCAAAGAGCTTCCCATGGGAGCCCCCAGTTCGGTGTCCACTGGGGCAAGCTTCCCATGTTCCCACGCCCACCTGTGTGGAATGATTCTATGTGGAAAACTAATGACGTGCAACTATGGCAACTGCTCTGGGCCCTCCCCCTTCTCTCTCTGTTTCTCTATCTCTGTCTCTCTGTCAAAAACAATAAAGTAACTCCTTTTAAAAAAAAAAAAAAAAGAGCATTCTTTCTTTATAAATGTGTTTACATCTTGAATCCTCCCAGCAATCCTGAAATATAGATACGATTAAAGTAACTAAAAAAATCTAGACAGTGTATAAGAGTTGTGTTATAATAAAATACTATATTATTTGGGCTAATTGGTGCTTGACCAAACCCTTTCCCCCATAACCCATCATCAGAAACCATATTTTTGTTATTTGTGAAATAACAACAAATCCAGACTTGATAAAGAGAGACTTTACTTGAAAAGGATTATTTAAAGGGAGAGGGGGGAGAGGGGACTATTGCAGTAAAGAGGGCACCGTGACCCTAAGATCTGCATTCTCAGGAGTTTAGGCACAAAGGTATTTTCTTCTGTAGAGAGTCCCAACCAAGGCTGGGAAGGAACAAGTGTGGGGAAGGTAGAGTTAAAGGTGGTGTGATCATCAGATAGTAGATCACAGACTGTTACCCTGAGTCCAGCTTAGTCTCAGGAGGGGCTGCACACTGGGCTGAGTGAAGAGCAAGGTTCAGGCACGTGGGGGAGGACAGAAACACAACCAAAGTTTGTCTCCCAGACATTTTGTTCCAATTGATTAACCGGGAGAAGTAGTTCAGTTCATTATTTATGAGGCAATGAGTGGGAGTTTCAAAGAACTGGGTCTGCCTTTGTCATTGGTAAACTGGGGGGATATCCAGGAGCCTTATCTAAGTCATACGAGAAATGGTGGTATTTTCAGTAAGCCATTTTCCAGAATATAAAGGGTAGTGGAGATTACTTAACCTTCACTGTTTCCAGGATGAGTTCAAATTCAACATTGTCATGTTTTATCATGTTTTTACTGTTGACACATCTAAGCAGTTAACTGGTGTATGAAGACAAGGGTTAATATACTCCTGCTCAAATATATCTGTTAGTCACAGGCTTAGAACTGCCCGAAGAGACAATGCCCAATGTCCTGAGTAGAATAACCATCAAATGCTGGCAGTTCTAAGCCTGTGGTCATTCTGCTTAGGACATTGGGCATTGTCTCTTCGGGCATCCTTTTTTAAATGAAAATATTCTTGGAACACCACTGAACCAAAAACTGCTGATGGTCTTTAATGAGATGCCAGAAAGGAAAGAAGCTGATATTAATTTTCTCTAGATCCACTAGGAGCTATGCATATTCATTTTATTCATTCATTTGCTCATCCATGCAAAAATATTTAATGAACCTCTGTCATGTGCTGGGTGCTTTCTACGCCATGGGGATTCAGCCCTGAAAAACAACAACAATAAAGCACCCTATTCCCTTGGTGCTTTCAGCTAGTGAGAGAGCTAGTCAAGAAAGTAAGTAAAGACTTAAGTTATGTAACTTGTTTTAATGAGAGTTCTGAAGAAAATGAAATTGGGCTAAAGAAGTAGGTAGTGATGGGTAAATGACCCCTATATTATATAGGAAAGTTCAAGAAGGTCACTCAGAGAAGACATTTAAAGAGAACTGAATGGTAGGAAAGAAGAAACAATATGAAAATATGGGAAAGAATATTTCAAGCAAAGTCATTGGCATGTGTAAAGGACCTGAGGCACCAAGGGGCTGAGAAAATTGAGGAAGAGCAGGAAGACCACTGTGTGTTGGAGCAGAGCAAGATTGGGAAACGGGGAAAGAGCAGTAGGTAGAAGTAGAACAAGAGCATTGTGTGTGTTGGGGGGGGGGTGGGCAATATGTATTTCTGCCTTATGTCTTCTTAACCCTCACAATTACCTATTTTCTGTGGGGTTTGGGACAACTGAGATTCAGAAAGATTTAGTGTATTTTCTAGGTTCACAGAGCTAATAAGGATAGAACTGTAATCTGATTGGTCAGTCTAGCATCTCCAATTAGAAGGAACAAGAAAAAGCAGGTAGACCTCACTTGTGAGCAACTCCACCAATTTTACCTCCCTGCCTAACGCTGACTTGTAATTCTCAGTCCTGTCATTCTCAGGGTAATCAACATGCACTGTAATTTAACTACAACTTGAGCTCTTGGACTTCATTTTCCGGACTCTAAGCCAATTTTCAGAAGCAGATCTTAAAAGCTTATTATAGAACTTCTCACTCATAAACCCTTAGAGCTTCTGGCAGGGTTCAGTTCCCAGATATTGTGAAGGCTCCTCAGGCTAGCTTGGGGACACAGTTGTGACATGAAGTATTGTCCTCCTTTTCTTTTTTTGAGAAGTTCTTCCCACCCCTAGCAGGCCTGATTCTTCCTCTCTGGGTATCCAAACCTCCAAACCTCATATGTCAATTCTGTAATCAATCACAGCAGAGGTTTTCTTATACCTACTTGTCAACTAAAAGTGCCAACTAACTTGTATGAGAAAAATATAAGAAATAGGAAACCTGCATTTACCTTCTAAAAGGGAACTCATAAAGACAGAAAACCCCAAGTGATGTTTCACTATTCTACCTATAAAAATACGGTTTCTGTTACTAACTGCAATCCAACCAACTTCTTCACCAAGAGGATTTAGGTAGGATTTCTGTCATCAGTAACCACTCTGTCAGCCTCATTTCCCACTACTCACACTGCTGTTCTGGTGCAAACCTGGAAATAAATCTTAGCTTTGCCACTGCATCTCTGTGTGACCTTGAGTAAGTCACTAGACGTGTTAATGCAGGTCCCATTAGAAGCAGATGCCAACATAGGATTATACTAGGGAGACATCTGTGAGAGAAAATGGGGAAGACTGGAAGAGTCAACAGAACTCAATGCAAATCTGACCCTTAGTGATGAATAGTAGGAAGGAAGGAATGGCAGGCAGATTAAGCAAAATTTAGCAAGGCCATTAGGCATTCGCAAGCCAGGGTGGGCCATCAGGGGAGTCCTGTGTCTCCAGGAATGAGTCTGAGTATACCCATTGCACTCCTCTCTCCAAGCAAATGCAGAAGCAATTGTTTAAGGCAAAGCTGGAGTTGGAGTTCTACAAGGTTCATTCTTAGGGCTTCCACACTAAACTTCTCTAAATCCGTTTCCTCACCTGAAAATGGGAATAACCACATGTTCATGAACTGGCGTGATACCCGCACTGTCTACTAAAGATAATTCTACTATAATCACCATTTCGTTTTTACTTACCTAATTTTGCAAGGAAAAACCAACAACATATTTTGCCTAACCCCAAGAATATGATAGCCTTTTATAAAGGGTAAGTGTAAGAATATCAGTTATCACAACAATCATAAGTAGACTCAGTCTTCTCTAATAAACAATGAATATAATTTCTTAAAGTAAATACTGTAGACTCAAAGTTAGGGATTATTATAGAATAGATGATTCCCACAGGATTCCCACAGTTACCATACATATGAACCTTATAAAAAAATAAGTAAATAACAAAACTAACCAATTTTATAATGATAAGATATAGGATAAGTGTAGATTTGATAAGAAACTTTCTTCATCTCTCAGACTCTGCTTATATATTTAAACCATCTGACTGGTAAATATTCTTCTTTCGTATATTCTTTTTTTTTTTTTCAGGTTAGTTAGTGTTCTTTATTCTCAAAGCACTGTGTCCATAGCACCAATGTTCCAATATTCTTCAGGTTTCTTCGGTGGGAGCCTGTGCCCTCTGGGTGGATATTAATTTTAATAAGTGTAAAACAAAGATATTTTGAGCTTATCACAATTTATCTCCACAGTTTGTGGAGCACTCAGAACAGCGCCTGACACATCATAGATGCTTGATAGTAATTATTCTGATGATTTGTGCTATTCTTTTTGATAGGGTGAGTAGAAAGATAGGAAAGAAAGGGAGAAGGAGGGAACTAGCCTGGGTGGGAGGCCCCCAACAGCTGTCTCTCACATGCCCCTAAATCAAAAAGATACATTGTTAGAAAAAGAGAAATGCCAGAGAAGAAGGGAAAACACCCCGCTTATCAGAGCTGCTTCTTGGGACCATTTTAATCAGCTCAGACCACCTTGGGGACAAGAAGGGGTGAAGGGGCATGCCGGCTGGGAAAATACTGCAGAAGGAGACGGGGAGACGAGTCTGCCCATAGAAATAGCTCGTAGAAACCTTCCCACGCTGTAAGGACATGCCCTTTTTCCCTCTTGGGACAGCACACTCCCTAAACTTTTGGGTTTCTTTATTTTGCTGATAAACTTCTTACTATTCCATGTTTGCAAAAACTTTGTCTCTTGGCTAAATTCTTTCCCTCAAGAAGACAAGAACCATCTCACCTGGTAACATTTTCATCCAACATGCATTTGCTTTTGCTAGTTCCTTCCCTGGACGTCATTAGGTCCTTTTCTGCAAGACCCAATCCTGCTGTCGACCTGCACAAGTGCTGCCACGTCTACGAGGCCCTTCCTGCCCTCTTTTCTCCCAGAGCACTTTAGTAGACTCATAGTATATGGGCTTTTTAAATTTCTCTCTCTCTCTTACATTACAGTTTTCTTGTCTTATATCTTTTATTGAATAGTAAGCAGTAAGTGCTTCAAAGAGAGGATCTTCATCTTATTTTATGTTCTCCACAATCCCTAGGTAAGTGATTAGTGCATAGACAACATTCAATGAATGTTTGTTAATTCATTATATGAAGAAGTAAAAATGGTGGCTAGCAAATCGTTATGTGCGAAGCGAGGAGAGGCAAGTGAGAAGTTCAATGATTGCTTGGGAAGGAGAAAAGGTGATTTGAAGAAGAGAAAGAAGTTTCTGTGGCTTCAGGGATCCTCTCTCCCACCCTCCCTCCCCTTTCGACCCCTCCTTTGCTTCCTCCCTTCCTCCCTCCCTTCTTTCTTCCTTCTTCCCTTTCTTCCCTTTAAAACTTATTGAAGGCCAACTATGCTCAAGGTGCTGAGAAGGAAAAAAGGAATAGTAGCTGCTGGTTATATTGGCTTATATTTTGTGTTCCAGGCATTTTACATACATATATTTTTTAAATTAAGATATAATTGACATATGACATTATATTAGTTCCAGGTGTAGAATATAATGACTTGATATTTGTATATATTGTGACATGATCACAATAAGTCTAGTTAACCTCCATCACCATACACAGTACAATTATTTTTCTTACAATGAGTACTTTTAAGATCTCCCCTCTTAGCCCTGTGTTATTCTGATATATCCTCATATCAGCATCCCAAGAAAAGTAATTGAGAAAGCTACAGATGTGAGGTTAGGTCATTTATCTGGGGTGACACCGTTTGTCAGTGACAGAGCTGGGACTGAACCTCCCCACTGTGCTGCTCTCTATATTGATAGATGTTTAAGTTCCAACTTACAGTCTTTCCCTGCCAGCTACCTTAAAAAACAAAACAAAATAAAACAAAAAACTAGCAGTCAAGAATGAAAAAGAAATCACCGAATTTGTTCCAAAACGCTCCATGTATTTCTAAGTCATTTTGCTGCTAAATGATCCTTGCATTTGCCAAACTAGGACAGCTCTGCACCTGGTTTTTCTTGGGATTATTCAACAGAAAAAAAATTACTTCAAAAGTCTTTGACCAATAAAATATCCAAGGATGATTGGGAGACCCACAGCCTCCCAATAAGGAGGAGTTTCTAATCTAGACAGGCTTTGGTGCTCTGTAATAGCTTGTTATGTGACAAAGTGGATGTTGGGGAGCCCAGAGAAAATAAAAAATTTCTGGGATTTGGGTGTGGTCAGAAAAACATATTTGCGGCAGAACAAGATTGTCTCACTTTATGTCATTGGGTTGGGCCTGACCAGGGACCAACGCCCCTCACTGGCTCACTAATGTTTTGGGGTTTCCAATCCCTGAATGCCTCAGGACCAGGAAATCCTGATAAATGCTACATGGCTATTTTCATGTAGCTGAAGGAAACTTATATGTGAGCAATAGGACTTCCCCTCAGCAAGGGACAAAGAACAATCAAAATGCCTCTAACTGGCATTTTATTGCTCTTTTTCACAGCTTTGAAGTACCTTAGAACTTTATGAGAGGGGATTAAATAACTTCAAGGTAGTTAAGTCATTCTACTGGGACAGCCACCAAGTTTTGAGTTGAAAGGACAAGTGAAGGAGCAGGTTGGTGATGACCAGGCAGAAGTAGCTCAAGAGGAACTAAGGAGGACAAGGGTATGTGAGTCACTGAGGAAGCATCACATCTCTGAACACTGACTATTTCTTGTCATAGTGTCGAGTCAACCATTTCTAATCAGGAGATAAGCAAGCGACTCCCAAAGGGGACCTCAGGGAAGTGACTCCTCAGGCCACAGGTGCACACAAGAGCACCAGAACATATGGGTGGCTATTGCCAACAGAAAGCAAGGCCCTCAACAGACTTTGGTGACCTGCAAGTGACCTTGAAGGTTTCCCCAAAAAGGGAAGACAGAAGAAAAGGCAGAAACAAACTATTTTCAACTAAGTTGTATAAAACAATCTGTAAACTTTGATATTAAAATCTTTTTAGTTACGGTATTTGAGTTGAGTGCCTGTAAGTAAAAGTCAAGTAGAGGAAATGAATTAAAAGCATCAGCTCCAGAACCGCATAGCTGGTTATCTCCTGTGTGGGCACGTTACTTGAGTTCCATGTATCTCTATTCCCTCATCTGTAAAATGGGAATAATAATAGTTCCTAAGGTCATAAGACTGATTGTGAAATTTAAAAATTTATACATTTAAATTATGTAACAGTACCCGACCCTAAGTCCTCACTAGCAATCAGTTGGTAGTATTATTATCGCTATTATTATTTTCATCATTGTCATCAATATTATTAGGCAACTATGTGCTTCTACTTCCCAGGTTTCTTGATCAGAAAGTCCACAACCAGATGAACTGATTGATAGCTCACATACTCAGGCATCTTTAGCATCTGGCTGGCCAATTACAGCTTAACAAAAATGCACACACTTAGACGATCAGCAACAGCACGATATGCCTTCACACTGAAAGGAGTGGGTGAATAAACATGTGTCACGGCCTGAACAATATAAGTGAGTTGCCATGCACATGGGAAGGTGGAAAGGAGGCAAAATCAAGAAGTAGAAAAGAATTCACACAGAAAATCAGTTGGGCTCTTGACTAAACTGTGACATTTCACTTATATAAATATATTTTTTAACTCCCTTGTCCCTTGATTTTATGATTCATGCCCACTCCAGAACTCTTCCAAGGGTCCTATTTTCTTCACAAGAATGACTTGGCTGTTAAAGTGATCTTAAATAGAGTGATGGTTAATCATTCTATCATGTCTTGAGTAATGTATATATTTTAATAGGGAATTCTATTAAAGGAATGAACCTCCTCTATGACCCAGGGATTCTCAATCACACCACACACATTCTGTGGGCTCTTGTGGAGTCTTGTTATTTAGCAGAAGAAGAAAAAGTCACAGACTACAAGCTCATGGGTAACTTTTAAATCGTCTTCCTCTTCAGTAGTAAAGTGCATGATGTTTCTCAATGTGCTGAAATCTGCGAGATGACTCTAGAGATTAGGGAGGGAATAGAAGAAGAGAGACTGAATTTTGACAAATCAAGTCATTAAAACTCAGATCTTTTATCTAAGAAACCAAATATGAATAAAGAAAGCTTTCTTAATCAAAGCCTCTGCCCCAAATCTTCAATAAAATCCTAACTTTATATTCCTTATGCTTCATGAAAGAAAAAAATAAGAAAAAAGAGAAAAAGAAGATAACTTCCTAAGAATGGGTCAGCCAAGCAACCAAGAATAGACCAAGGAGATACATAGCTTTTTCCTTGACATTCATTTCACCTCTATGAGTAAGGTGCTATGTGTTTTTATCAACATCCTTTGAGAAGTTAATTATTTGTGTTTCTGAGATGTTGTCCTAAAAGGAAAGCTTCCTCTAAGGGTATTGCCAAAGATACTAACAGTTTTCACCACCAACAACAACCCAACCACTGATTTATTTAATATAGTTAAGGCTTCAATTATCCCATAAAAGTGAAATAACATTGGCTTTCCTCAAAGAGGCCCCTTCTATGACCTCAGGAGTTCCACTGGGCTTCCTCAGGAATATGTTTTTTCTCTATCTCAAATATTTTGCCACCTGTTTTTGTTATGATTGACCAACTATGTCATGACCACTATTTAACTAGGGCAAGATTTAACCTCCTAAAAGAAGAAACGGCTCATGTTTTCAGGATCTGACCATCTGAGGTGCCTTCCCAGACATCATCCAGCAAAGCCATGATTCCTTCCATGAAACAGATTTGCAGTCATGTAAGGAAGGGGTCCTTTTAATATTCTCCAGTCATATATGGTGACAAGAAAAAATTTCAAAACCGCAGTACATCTTCTTTTGAAAATAAAGAAAAATGCATGTTTTTCTATTATAATATATTTCTGTGTGTTT
Source organism: Craseonycteris thonglongyai (assembly GCA_004027555.1). Lineage (NCBI taxonomy): Eukaryota > Metazoa > Chordata > Mammalia > Chiroptera > Craseonycteridae > Craseonycteris > Craseonycteris thonglongyai. The sequence goes on from PVKE010008617.1 coordinate 44,354, forward strand.
CCTGCTGGTAAGTTTTCATCATTGTGGGTATATTGAGCCATGACTTCTAATTCAGAGCATTTTATTAAAATATGTCAAATTCAATGACTCATGATTATTTTCAGCCAAGTATGAAATTGCTCCAGACATATTTTTATAATTGTCTATATTTGTTTCATTTCTCATAATTATGTTCTTTGCTTTGCACAGTCTCCCCATTTTATACTTCTTTACAAGCGAGGGAAGTATATTTTATGCTCTCTTCTCTAATTTTGTGTTATGTGTAGCAGAATTCTGACAACTCAGCTAATTATTATAGCCAGGTGTGATTCTCTTCAAAATTGGCACTACTGAAGTATTCTTAGGCCATAAAATAAATGAATAATAATAGAACACTGTTATTATATAATATATCATATAAAATACAGTGCTTACTCTTAATATACTCTTAATATAACATGTGTTATACAGTGTTTACTTTGAGACAGACATTTCACATTTAGTAATGCAGTTCATCCTCAAAAAGAACCCTTTGAAAAGGTACTATAAAAATCTCTACTCTACAGATGAGAAATTTGAAGTAAAGACAAGTTAAATGATCCTCCCCAGTCACCAGCTAATAAACAGCACAGGCTGTTTTCATGCATAATTAGTTTAACATTCAGAGATTCTTTTTTTTTTTAAGATTTTTATTTTATTGTTTTGAGAGAAGGTGAAAGAGAGAGAGAGAGAGAGAGAGTGAGTGAGAGAGAGAGAGAGAGAAGCGGGGCGGGCCCAGAACAGTCTCCATAGATAGTTGTACATCATTAATTGTGACATGGTTTCATTCCACACAGGGGGCTGTGAGGCTGTGTGGGATGGGAACTGAACTGGGGGCCTCCATCTTGGGAGGAGAGAAACTTTGTCACCATCCAGGCAGTTGCCAGTTGAGCCGCAGTTAACACTGTGGGTTTGCACAGGCTGGGGCCAGGATTCAATCCCCAGACCTTGTGGTTTCGAGATAAGCACCCAACCTGTTCAGCTATCCCAGCACCCCCGTAACATTCAGAGATTCATTTTCTTAACCAAATTGAGCTGCTTATCATCACTCACAGGTAATGTAACAGCCAACATACAAAACCAGAAGAAATACAGATAAATTAGAATTAGCATGGGAGTTTATAAAGTTTCCAAATATAACAACAATAGGCAAAAATTCACAAGTCTATGTATCAGTAATACTGAGAATTCTAATATATATATATATATGTGTGTGTGTGTGTGTGTGTGTGTGTGTGTGTGTGTATGTGTGTATATATATATATATGCTTGATCGTGTGCCAGATATGGCCCCTTCTTTGTCTGGCTTTGTAATTCTGAATCCGTATCCTTTAAACATTTTTTCTACAAATGTATATAAAATAAATAGTCATGAATACATACTCACCCTAAATACATGATTGAATAAATAGATAGTCATGGGGTGGGGAGGAGGCAAATTTCTCATGCAGAAGAATAAAAAATAATTGATGTACTCTCCCTAAAGAAGCACAATTTCTCACCTTTTTAGGGTTGGTTTTAATTGGTGACTTACCTCCAAAGAGTTTGGGAAAGGGGAGGAAATAACTGTCCAGTGGAAAATCTTGGCAAATTCTACCTTAAGCAGGTGATCAAAGATAAATCATGTTCAGCGCATAGACTTGATATGCTATGTTGAGAATGACAACTTTGCTCAGTGATGTTCTTCACAAAACCAATGACCACAGCCAAGTCATGAGAAAATCACCAAAGGAAACTAAATTGATAACATTCTAACAAAATATTTGACCAACGCTCTCTACAACTTTCAAGGTCATCAAAACAAGGAAATTCAGAAACTGTCACAGTTCAACTCACAGAGGAGTCTAAGACATGCCAACTAAATAAAATATGATATTCTGGAAGGATCCCTGATCAGAAAAAGAGCATTAAAAAAAAATGCTAATAAAATTTGAATAAAATTGTGGAGTTTAGTTAATAATAATGTATTAATATTGGTTCCTTAGTTATGACACTGTAATGCAAAATGTTAAGAAGGAAAACAAGGTGGGGGTACATGGGATCTGTCTGTACTATATATAAATTTTTCTGTATATCTAAAACTATTCTAAATTGAAAGTATATTTGAAATATATATAAAATAAAACTAAAATGTACTATCAGTGTAGTTTTTCACAAAACTCTTTAAGCTAATTCTAAAGTGTATATAAAAGGAGAACGAATGAATGATATCTAAAACACTTATTAAGAACAACAAGGTGGAACAAATTTGCCCTTCCAAAGAACAAGACTATTTTACAGCTTCATAGTAATTAAGATCATATCATGTTACTGCAGAGATAGGAAACAGAGCCATGAATTATGAAAACAATGTATGGTAGAATTAGCTCTGTAGGTCAGAAAGAAAAAAGGGGACTAATCAATAAATGGCGATGAAAAAACTTGTTATTCAGACAGGGAATAATGAAATTCAATCCATACCTCACACAACACACAAAAATAAAGGCCAAATGGAGTAAGAATTTAAATGTGAAAAGGCCAAACTATAAATTATTTGGAAAAAAACTTAAAGTTCTTAAAAGAAATAAGGATTTCTAAAATGAACCCAAAGCACAACACAAAAAGGGATAATATTTATATATTCTAATGCTTCAATATTAGAATTACCATTCATTTAGAGATACCAGGGGAAGCCAGGATGGCTCAGTGGGTTAAGCGCTCACTTTGCAGCCCTGGGGACCCAGGATCAAATCTCGGCCCCGGCCCATGCGGAACCATATGCTGAACTGGGAGCTCCCCCAGTTCAGTTCTCTCTCTGTCTCTG
>PVKE010008618.1:0-28185 GCA_004027555.1 Craseonycteris thonglongyai
ATTTGTGATTTGTCACTACTGTTCTCCTCTAGCTCTGATACTGCTGCCCACTTCCCTGCAATTGTTACCAAGCTCCTACTCAGTTTACTTTAGGTAACGTTTAATCACATCTTTGTTTGGTGCTCATATTTTTCCAATATATGATACCAACTGACCACCTAAACTCTACAAAGAGTATAAGTACAGTATTCCCCTTATCTACCACTACCAGACTACCAACCTATTTTAATGCATTTTAATTTATTATTAGTGATGATTTTCTAATTTTAAGTAACTATTAATAAGTGTTAAGAATTTTGTTGGGTATTAAAGTCAAACTGTAAAACCTACTACCTTTTCTTTTATTGTTTTTGTTGTTGTTGTTGTTGTTGTTTTAGTTTGGATATTAGGACTGATGTTTTAGAGTCACATAGGGCTAAGAGCACAAGTTTAATATCGAAGTCATGGTTAAATCACTTACCGGTACGTTTGTGTCAACTTAGACCAAATATTTCTAATAACTTCTCAAGCTTCAGTTTCCTTACCTACAAATGGCAACATTAATAGCGCACATCCTCAAAGAGTAGTAATAAAATTAAATTTAAATACTTGGTACAAGATCCTGTTCAGTATATTAGCAAACTATCCTTAAATAAATCTGCCAATTCTGGGGATGCTGGGGTGGCTCAGCAGGTTGAGTGCTCCTAATGCAGCCCTGGGGTCTGATGATTAAATCCCAGTCCTGCTCATGCAAACCCAAATGTGTGAACTGGGGTGTGCTTTCAGTTTGGTTCTCAGCGGAGCAAGCCTCCTACATGGGAGGACCCCATTTCCACTCCTACCCTGGGCAGGAGGCCCCTGGTAGTTTCCTGCCCTGTGTAGCCCTGCCCCCCACCCATGGAAGGAAACTATGTAGAAAACTAACGATGTAAAAATATGGAGACTGCCTTGGGCCCTCCCCTTTCTCACTGTCTCTCTCTCTCTCTCTGTCAAAAACAAATAAAAATAAATCTTTAAAAAGTAGATAAATCTGCCAATTCTTTTGATTACTTAAATTATAATTTATGTGGACCTGAAGACCCAACTTATCCAAAATGGTGAAGTTTTCACCTAGTATCTTCTTATTCACTTGGACCACCATTCCCTTCAAATACTGTAGCCACATATAATTTATATTTTTTCCCTCTGTCCTTAACTAAAATTGTTCATTTAATATGGTAAGTCTTCCTTAAATACCTTTTAAAATATAATCTCTTTGGAACTCTGTTATTTATATATATATACTGTTTGAAAACTCTCCAGCCATTAATGCATCTGTTTTTCATATTACATGGCTGGATACTTTCCAACCAGTCTTCATGCACACATGTGCATGTGCACCCCTCCCCTCCCACGAACATATTTTTCCAAGTACTTTCCTCCTTTCAGTTTGCATCGTTATCATTTCTTTGGAGACAGCACTCATGTTTCTGAAGCCAGATTCACCTTATTGATTCTGGCCATAAATCACGTCTACATGTCTTCTTTAATTATAAAATCTCTTTTTTAAGCCTTTGAGTATTAATATGACTATACTCCATATATTTTAGGGAAGAATATTATACATTTTAAGATAGTCTATATTTTCCATCAATAAATATTAATACTTCTATCAGAAGCCAATCATAAATCAGAATTAAGTTCCAGGTACTCAGTCCCCCTGCAGTGGTTGAGAAATGGGATATGCAGCTGTACTTCCTAGGTCCAAAGCCCTACTTATTCATTTACTAGCTATTTGACTCTGTATAAGCTACTTTAGCTCCATGTGTCTATTTCCTCATCTATAAATGGAAAGATCTGTACCTATCTCATAAAATCATTGTGATAATTAAATAAGAAAATTCTTTTATTTCACAAAATATTTAAAGTGGTGTTCAACAGATAGCAGCTGTTACATATTATGTCTCATATAGATTTAAAATCATCCATAAGTCAGAGCATAATACATAAGGAGCTTTCTTTTAGCAGAGCTAAAGGACCATTTCCAAAAAATGGAAATCTTTTTGAGCACATTAACCATTGTCTGATGGTAATAGAAAAGTCTCAATAAGTATTCATAAAAAAAATGTTAATGCCTACCTAATTAAGCAGCACTGTCATTCCTATTCTGTATTATGTCTTACTGAGATTTGTGTTTATGAAGAGATATTAACACCCTCCACTCCTCTCTTCTTTATGTTAGTGATACACTATGCTACACACAGTTCCCAATTCTACAGATTTCAATGTAGGTGTATATCTTACTGATGTACAGTACATTTCTCTGCCCATTTTACTTCTTTTGAACAAGTCCAATTCTTATCTATCCTCTGGTTAGTTTGAAAGGGCTTCCCTTCGGAAACTTTTATAGCTTGACTTCTAAACTATAATTAGGTCATAAAATAAGATGCCTTGTTGCTCTCTCTTTCTCTCCAGTTACATATTAATCAGGTTATTGTCTCATATTACAAAGTCTAATAGGGGTGTCCAGTCTCTTGGCTTTCCTGGGCCATATTGGAAAAAATATTATCTTGGGCAACACATAAAATATACTAACACTAATGATATAGCTGAGGCACATAAAAAAAAAAACAACCTCAAATAATCTCATAATATTTTAAGAAAGTTTACGAATTTGTGTCAGGCCACATTCATAGCTGTGCTGGACTGCCTGTGGCCTGTAGGCTGTGGGCCGGAGTTTGGACAAGTTTGTTCTACAGCTATGAAACTACTCTACTGGGAATGTTTATTTTGTTTGTTTATATCATACTTTCAGATTTTAGTAGTCTCTCAAGCTTTAGTATCTCTTCCCCACAAACCTATATTTAAAAGTAACAAACTAACAAAACAAACAAACTCATAAATGCAGATAACAGAAAAAGTAGTTTTCAAAGGGGAAAGTGTGTGTGGAGATGCCAAAGTCAGTGAAGGGGGTCGTATGTATGGTAACAGAAGGAAACCAGACTTCAATTGGTGAACACACAATACATATACAGCAGTTGAATTATATATAATGTATAGCAAATGAATTATATATAATATACACCTGAAAATTACATAATGTTATTAATGAAGATTACCACAATAAATTTAATAATAATATAAATGTTTAAAATATTGTTGCAACTATAATTTTATTCTACTTTTTAAGCAGTTCATTAGAAATATTAGCAATATTTCTAAGTTTGGCATAATTTACACTCCTGTTCAATGTTCAAGAAGCACTACATAATAAAAATCATTCTGTGTAAACTCAGTTACACTGTGCGACTTGCAAGGATAGATTTTAGAACTTGGTAGCCCAGGGAAACATAAACTCAACTGAATCTATGATAGTAGGAATGAGGCTTTGACTAACTTTAAAGAAGTGAAGAAAAGTTATTTTATTCATATAAATGAGACTGTTCTCTCTTACTTTGGGAAAAACTGTGGCTGCAAGTGGAATTTAAAGATTTATTTTTATAATATTTTTGATAGAGAGAGAGACAGACAGTCAGAAAGAGACAGAGAGAAGGAGGAGGACCCAGAGCAGTCTCCATAGTTGTATGTCATTAGTTTTTGACATAGTTTCACTCCATAGGTGGGCCTGGGCCTGCTGCAGGCAGGAACTGGGCTGAGGGCCTCCCACATGGGCCCCATCAAGAACCGAACTGGGGGCATACCCCACTTCAGCATATAGGTTCACATGGGCTGGGGCCAGGATTTGATTCTCAGACCCCGGGGCTGTAAGATGAGCTCTCAACCTGCCAAGCCAACCTGGAATCCCTACAAGTAGAATTTAGGGTAAATGAAATGTTTTTCATTTTAAATATAAAATATTTTAAACAAAGAAATGTACATTTGAGAATCATAGAATATATGTACACATTATTACATAATGCATACTATTTCCCTGAGTTAGTAAACAAAGGTCTTTAAACATGATACTCAAATCCTTTTAAACTATATATGTAGTCATTAAGTTGATTTTATATGCTATTCAATTACTTTATCAGCTAGAGTCATTTTCAAAATATTTTTACTTGATATAAAAATATAAAAAACAATAAAGTTAAAATAAACCAACATCAATTAATTAAGAAATTATAATAACACTAAAAGCACAAGTAGAAGAAAAGCAATGGCTTTTTTTTTTAAAGCAACAGATAGATATTATTTTCTAAGAATTTTAAAGTAGTTAACTTTAATTGATTTTAAATACTTTTCTAGTATCTTCTGAGTGAGAATTTTTTCCTCTCTGAGTAGATCTTTGCTTCCAAAAATATTCAATAATTTAAAATTAAAGATGATATTATATTGAGTGAAAAATGAAATAGATTTGCTATCCAATTTCTCCCATCTACCCATCTATTTCATCCATGCATAAATCTTTTATAATACTTTAACAGTCAACTATGACATTGGACAGAGGAAAGAATTTGGAGTGAGAAGACCAGGATTCATATTCTGGTTCTGCAACATACTTTTTATGTAACTTCAATGTCCCGTTTTGTTTCTTTCTTTTTTTTTTTTAAAGATTTATTTTATTGTTTTTGACAGAGAGAGAGAGAGAGAAAGAGAGAGAGAAATACAGAGACAGAGAGAGAACTGAACTGGGGGCACTCCCCAGCTCAGCATATGGGTCGGCACGGACTGGGGCCGGGATTCGATCCTCGTCCCCGGTGCTGCAAAGTGAGCGCTTAACCCACTGAGCCATCCCGGCTTCCCCCCATTTTCTTATCCATAAAACAGAGAAAATATTGCCAACCTCACTGGAGTGTGAATATCACGTAAGATAATAGATATCCAAGTGTCTATCATAATACCTATATATTGATATTAGGTATTATGATTAACCATATCATCAGAAATGGTTAAGAATCACAAAATAAATGGTTGTTTCAGTTCCCAACAGGCTGAAAATATTATTTTGAATTTTAATTATGTTTAATTTAGAATTTTTTAATATATTGTCTTTCACAATTTCTTACACAGAACGATGCTTTCAAATGCTCATTTTATTTTTGTCAAGCGATACGCTAACTGATATCATAGTTGGCATTATGCACTTTTGTATCTCATTAAAAATTTAGTTCTTTGTTAACTGTATTGTGATGTTCAATAAATGCTATAAATGTCTAAAAATATACAAAAGTCAACATAAAATTTAGAAAATGTAATATTAGGATTTGAAATTAATCATCAGAAAAATTTGAAAAGGGAGAAGAATTTTAAATTCTTTGATAAAACTTAAATGTCTTTGGCTAGTTTATTAATAGTATGACCATTGTACCTCTGTTTTTTAGATGTGAAACATGACCCCATATATTGGAGTAAAATTTCATGGAGGAAAAAAACAAAAATATTAAAAGTAACAGTATTAAAAAAAAAAAAAAGACATGTTAATTTTATGGGAGAGCTCTTCTCCCAAACCCTGACTTTCTGATCCACAAGAATTTCTGACACATTACTTTAACTTAATCACCCATCACAAAATCAAAACAAAATTAACAAACAAACAAGAAACAATACTGTTCTCATAGAGAAAGCTACTTTCTGAAAGTAGCTACCTGAACCTTTGTCCAGTTTGAGCTCTACTTATCTATCCTAGTCTGGGATTGGAGATTTCTAAGGTAAATTCCCACAAATAAGAAAGTAAATTTTCACAATGTACCTTTATTATTATTCTGTTCTTTTACAAAGGTGATTCATCAATTCATAAATCAGCAATGTAAACCAAGAAACAGATCACTTATGTTTGAGAAATTTTAACGTGAATATTTATTTACAGACCTTAAAAAAATATTCTAAAACCATTTATTTAAGACCACATTTAAATGTTCTTAAAGCAGCTTCATGAAAATTGTTTCTAATGATACGTGTTATACATGTATAATTGAATTATACTTTCAAGTATAAAGATTGCTAGAGTATTAAGATTTAATAATTCTGGAATCTAATCCATATCACCATTACAGTTTCCCAATTATAGATCTTTGATGGAAACCATCCTGTGGTTGTCAATTTCAAATCCTCTGTGCTGAAAATTTTCAAGTAAGATCTCTAAAAATGTAATATTACTCTTTCTAAAATGACACCATACTTTTTCAAAAAACAGAAGCCATACTCCCTGGGCATACATAAGTATGGTTTACTAGAGAGTCTGACTCAGAGAAATGTTCATATTGTCTAACAACCTATATAAGTGCACAACTAACGCCTCCTGCAGTACCAGATGTTACTTTTGTGGTAACTGAATTGTGGAAAGATGAAGAGAAAGATTGAAATGGTTCAGGGAAGTATCTATATATCACCTGGTATGGAACTATATCAGTACTTTAACAACCATTTTAGCCATGCCTGGGCACACAGGTAAAAATATAAATCTTGGTCTGATCCATGGCTTGTTATGCTATGCTGTCCTCAAGGTTTATCATGACACCGAGTCAGCAACAGTTACTCTCTGGTTTTACCATGATACCCTTAGATTTGCACCCTACCTAAAAACAGTCATTGAAAAACTTGAGTCAGGAGGGGAAAATTCCCCAGTCCTTGAGGCAAGTCTCTAATTGTAACCTCTACAAATCTCTCACAGTGAAAGTGGTGGGGAAAAATTAATTAGGGAAACATTTACTGTACCATTTGTTGGCTTACCCATGAGGTCTCCCTGCCCAGGTTGCAATTTGTGGATCATATAGTGAATTAAGAATTGAAGAAGATCATCTATGTCTAGACCACTTGTGCCAGTCTTTGGAGCCATCCTGAGATTTGTTTCTAAAAACATCATTGAATATTCTGCTATACGATTTGCCAATAAATTTTTGTTTATGCAACAGATTGCTGCATAAAATTCAGACCCCTTTGTAAAATGGAATGTAAAGAGTTATGTCTCCATATGAAAATAACTGAAATACAAAATTAACTTTGTACCTTTTAGTCACTTTTAATTTGGGGGATATTCCCTTCAAATGCATATGTATATTCTGAACACCTTACAAAATTGGCAACATGAATAATTCTCTTAACCAATGTAAAAATCTACAATAATTTTAGCACAGTTTATTTTTATGAGAGCAGAGTTTTTAGGTTTTTGTTTTTTTTCAACCTACACTTTTGTTTCTTTGTACAGTGCTTGAGTGAACATCAGTAACCATGGTTTACATATAGAAAATGAAAATACCTGCTGTGATATCAGTGATATTATTGATAAAATTAGAGAACACTTAAGGTCAAGAAGAGAAAAAGTAACCTTAGCAAATGTACAGTGTAAACACTGAAGCAATAAAAGAAATTATAAAGTAAAGGCAGAATATATGTGATAATGTAAAATTGTAAAACTTTGATAACCCCAAAATCTCACATCAGAAAAATTGTAAAAGATATAGTAAATAAATAAAGGAAACCCAAAATATATCCTAAGGTAATTGTTTTCTCTTTAGGGCACTACTACATTCATGATAAGTGAATCTTTTTGATAAATTTAAAAGCAAGAATCATTAGGAACATAAATACAGTTCAAATGAAGAATTATACAAAATACTAATTTAAAAAGAAAGTAATATTTTTCAACTATTAAGTTAGAAATGGGGGTGCTGGGATAGCGCAGTGGGCACTTGTCTCAAAGTCACGAGGTCTGGAGTTTGATTCCAGGCCCCGGTTGGTGCAAACCCATATGCTGAACCGTGACACAACTGGTAAACACTGGGATGGATCGGAGGTGAGGGTTCTCACCTTCCATGTGGGAGGCCTCTGGTTCAGTTCTCACCCCGTGCAGCCCCACATCCACCTGTGTGATATGAAACCGTGTCACAACTACTAATGTACAGCTATGGAGACTGCTCTGGAACCTCCTCACCTCTCTCTCTTTCTTTCTTTTTCTCTCTCTCAATCTCTCAATCTCTCTCGTGATCTCTCTTACCTTCTCTCAAATAAAATTTTAAAAAAGTTAGATATAAAAAAATGGCTATAGTCTACTGAGGATTTTGTTAACTAGGCACATGCACATTATTCTCATAAACTGTTTAAAAATATAAAATGTTCAATAATTAGAAGTAAATCAGGCATATATATCTCATAAATTTATTTTTCCTAATACCCTCCATATTATCTTCTGCAATACGATATTTAAGTACAATTACCTATTATAATATAATGTCTGTCTTTTTTTCAAATTGCAAACATTTCTTATTGCAGGACTACCTTTTTCACCACCTTCTTTTAGCACTCAGGAAGAGTAGATATTCAAATGTATTATTAATAAATGACTAAGTTTCCATGGCATTTAATCAATATTCACATTCTTAAGAAATCAACGCAATATTAAGAGGAGCACAAAAATGTAATATCATACTAACAGCTAATAATTATTGAGCATTTACAAAGTGTTGTTTTACATGAATTATCTTATTTAATTCTCAGAATAGGTCTATCAGAAAGGCATTCTTTTGTATCCATCTAGGACATGAGTAAACTGCGACTCAGAAAGTTTAAATCACATGCCAAAAGCCACCTAGCTATTAATAATAGGTTTGCTAAGGCCTGAGTTTAATCTGCCCATATTCAAAGTCCAGGTTCTTAAAACCAATATATTGTAGAGTGCTACAAAATGTCTATGGGTAGAGTGATTTATAAAGGCAGAAACTATTTAACAATATAAGATTAGTTAAATACTTTTATAATTTATATAGTTTAAAGAATGACCAATCTGAATGTAAAAACCAATTATGTATAAGAAAGAAGAAGGGGCTTCCCAGTATTTTACTTATAATGTATGTACTCACAAAATAGAAGAATGAAGAAATTTCAAACAATATGCTAAGATAAAAGAGTTAATGGTATATTTTATTGTTATAATAGTGGCTCTTAATAATTAAATCTGACTTTGAAAACAAAAATCTGTTTATTTTTCCCACTATTGTAAATCTGTATTAGAGAAATAGCAAAAATCCATTTAGTTCACTGAGTCTTAAAATATATAGAATTTTAAGTGATCATTATACCTGAAAAGATGTGTGAAATTAAGTGTATTTTATATTGTGCATTCCACTGTGAAATTCATTGTGAATTCTATAGAAGTGCAACAACAAATTGAACATGAGACTGCTGCATTTTCCCTGCAGAGTGCAGAGTGCCAAATTAAATATTTTGAGCATATTCCTATACATGTTCAAGGTTTCAGTTCACACAAAGATAAAGAAAACCATAAAGAAAAAGAGTTACAATATAAGTCAGCAGTACAGAAAGACACTGATCCAGTTTTGAATAGAGTGCATTTATATTTGAGATCAAGTTGATATCAATCTTTCTTGATACAGTTAAAGTTATGACTTTAATCTGTGAAGTTTGACAAAAGTTTACTTTAGGTACCTATTAGATCACCTCTTGAAAGAGGACCATAGTAAAAATCTGGGTAAAAGTTTTCTCTGTTCTTCATATTGTACCACAATGTCCATGTAGGACAATGCTCATTCATGAAGCATATTCTAATCTCTCACTAAAAGATGGAATACAGGACTTGGTCCTGCCTACTTACCAAATGCGTAATTGAACGCTTTAATTGTTATGTGGTGAGCGCCTACTAGTCAGATATCCCTGGTGTGCTCACTTCTGCATCACCACCATGCTGAGTTGCATGCAAGACAGTCAAGCTAATGACCCAAGAACACCTTTCTATCTATATTTAGAACAAGTAATGCCTGAGGCCCAATGAACATAAAAATTCCTCTTGTAATAGTGTTTACCCACAGGTCTGACACCTGTAAGTGGTAAGTGTTATCCAATGTTAGCCATTTTAAAATAGAAAAATAAAACTTTGTGGATTCATAATGAGTAATTATTTCCCTTGGTAACCTATTAAGATAGCAACTGGAATGATTCATTTTAGAGGGCAACAGGAATAAGGTGTGGCTGCTTAGTTTTTGCTGCTCTACACAGAGTTTAGAGAAGCAGGAGGTTCAGCCCTGATGCTAAAGTTCCTTCTGCCTCCTCTAGTGTAGCATGCAGTTTAAAAGTGAGAAACCAACCTCTCCTTTTTACAGAAACTTGGGTATTCCTGATGTAAGTTATCTGAGGACCAGACTCAAGAACTGCCACTCTTATGTTTCGGAATAAATAAAAGAGATGGCTTGGATGGGCTGTGAATGCTGTTCTAGTAGCCCTCCTTCTATCAGAGCATTCGATAACACCTGTGCTTCTGATCAGCAAAAAAAAACTGTAGAGATACTGATGTAAATCCAAAGTTCTTTTTTTTTTTTAAACCAGGGTCTCTAACTTGGGGATTATAAATTAAGAGGTTCTCTTTGGATGAGCTTCAGTGTCTCAAAAATTATAGGCAAAATATGACATGGACATTTTATGGAGAAAGGTCCTACCATGTTCGCCAAATTCTCAGAAGTGTTTGGGACCTCCAAATATGTTGTGCTCCATATTATATACTGTAATATAGTTTTGCTCCTGAGATCAAAGAGCAAAGAGTTCTGCAAACTAACTTAGATGATAGGACAGCCTTGTAATTGCTTCTTGAGATGAGGACTTCTGTATCAACCCATGGGTATACTCCCACCTCTTGCGAAGGGACACCGCTGCCTTGACTCTTCAGACGTATTTGAAGCCAAGCAAAAGACACTCATTCTACAACCACTCAAGTGGGTATTTGCCATTAAAAGTCAATAAACATTGTACTACTTTATTATTTTTATTATGCTTATAGCTTTCAGCTAACCATGATTTCATTCAGTATACTAAATTTTCTCAACAATAAGTACAGGAAGGAATAGTAACATTTTACGGTTATGTTTTGCCATAAATTATCTTAAAGGTATCCTTCAAAAAAAAGACAATATGTTCATCTCATTAGTTTGTTTAAAGGACTACTTAATTTTTACATGCACAATTTTTAAAATTAATGTTGTCATTCCAAATTGTTCAATATTTCTAATGTTAGTTATCTAGAAGTTGTGTTTTAAATAATGTTTATAACCATCTTTGTACTATTAAATTATATAACCAAACCAAGTTATAATTGTGTTACTTGATTTTTCAGATTTAAAAAACATTCTTAAATGCCACACTATTACAGATGAGGCAATCAGTAAATATTGTATCTATGGTATTCTACATATAGTAGCATCATGTTTAGTTTTTTATGGAATTGCCAAAATACTGTCCCTCCTATTCTCCCAATTTTTAATTATGTATTTCTAAGTTGGCAAGACATATAAATATATGTTCTACTTTGTCATCTAATACACATATTTCTTTTCATCTTATTTCTGTTAAACATCTACATATTTAGTACAAGACATTTTGCCAAATTTTACTCTGTTATCCCTTGATTGACTGAAGCTCAGATTCTGGTAGATGAGAAGTATTTCTTGAGTTCCGGTACATTAAATATTGTTTGTAGTCTTTGTATTTAATAAAAAATATTGGCTGGACGTAAAATTCTTGATTTAAACATTCTTTCCTTGAGTATCTTGGAGGTTTGAGTCCATCGACTTCTAGTGTTGAATATCACTGAAGATAAACCTAAGGTCAGCTTGACTTTTTGAACTTTGTAAGTAAAACAATAATTTTGCCTGGCTATTTAAGGTATGCATTCTGTATCAATAAAGGCTAATAGATTTACTAAGGTATGTCTCAGGGACATATGTCTTGGACCTGTAGCAGAAGGACATGTCTCAATGTTGACTGGTTTGGGACATTTTTAACTGCTATAGTATATACAAATTCATTTATATTGATGTAGGTATAAAAGTGATTTTATTGGATATTTAATTAATTTATTAACCAGAATAAGTTTCAAAATAATCTCACTCTATATAAGAATATAAAACACATTGAAGTTGAAACACACCATCAATTAATTTTAAAAATAACAACACTAACAGCTCAAGTAGAAAAAAAATAATTGGCTTTTAAAAAATATAGCAGAAAGTCAATATCATATTCTAGCATTTTTTTCTAACCCTAACCCTAACCCTAAACCCTAAACCCTAACCCTAACCCTAACCCATATTCTAGCATTTTTAAATAATCAACATTAGGTTTTTTTTGTTTAATCCATGATTTTTAAAAAGATTTTATTAAAAATAAAGCTAACATACAATGTAATATTAATTCCATGTGTATACCATAGTTATTCAACATTTATCTACCTAAGGAAGTGATCACCGTGGTAAGTCCAACAATCATCTGATACCATACCACACTATCACAATATTATTGACTACAATCTCTATGTGTACATTATATCCCCAAGATCTATTTGTTTTATACCTAAAAATTTGGACCTTTTATTCCCCGTATTTTCCCCCCATTGTTCAATTACTAAATTACAATTGATATTTGGTATTATTTTATATTAAGTTTAATTGTACAGTATAGTGTTTAGACATTTGTATAATTGAAGAAGTGATCCCTCCAACTCAGGCATGTCCAACCTGCAGCCCAGGACAGCTTCGAATGTAGTCCAATACAAATGCTTAAAACATTATGAGGGGAAGCCAGGATGGCTCAATGGGTTGAGCGCTCACTTTGCAGTGCTGGGGACCGAGGATCGAATCCCGGCCCTGGCCCGTGTGGACCCATATGCAGAACTGGGGAGTTCCCCCAGTTCGGTTCTCATCGGGGCGAGACCCTGGCCCAGTTCCTGCCCTGTGCAGCCCCGCCCATCTGTGGAATGAAACTATGTGGAAGGATGGATGATGTGTAGCTGTGGAGACTGCTCTGGGCCTTCCCTCTTCTCTCTGTCTCTGACTCTGTATCTCTCTCTCTCTCTCTCTCTCTCTGTCAAAAACAATAAATAAATCTTAAAAAAAAAACAAAACGTGAGATTTTTTGTGATTTTTTTTTTTAAAGCTCATCAGCTGTTGTTAATGTTAGTGTATTTCATTTGTAGCTCAAGACAATTGTTCCAATGTGATCCAGGAAAGTAAAAAGTTTAGATACTGGTGCTCTAATTAGTCTAGTACCCCTTGTCACTAAACATAGTTGTTATCATATTTTTGACTATATTCCCTGTGCTTTACTTTACATCCCCATGATTAAATTGCAAATACCAATTTGTATGTCTTAATCCCTTCACTTTTTCACCCTGTCTCTCAATGCCCTCCCATCTACCATCCCAATAAATCTAGTACCCATCTGATAACAAATATAATTATTACAATATCATTAATATTAACTATAATTCATATGCTATACCATAATCCTCATAACTACTTTGTAACAACCAATTCATGATTCTTAATCACATCCCCCTTTTTACCCAATACCCCACCCCCTCCCATCTGGCAATCATCAAAATGATCTCTGTATCTATTGAGTGTGTTTCTGTTTTGTTTATTTTGTTTTTTAGATTCCACACATAAAAGAAATCACATTGCATCTGTCTTTCTCCATCTGACATACTACACTCAGCATAATACTCTCCAGGTCCATCCATGCCATACCGCAAATGGCAAGAACCCACTCCAATCCATGGTCGAGCAATATTGTATCGTATATAGGCACTACTTCCTCTTTATCCATTCATCCACTGATGAACACATAGGGTGACTTCACATCTTGGCCATTATAAATAATGCTGCAATGCACATATGAATGCACACATCCCCTCAAAGTAGCATTTTGGGTTTCTTCTAATAAATACCCAGAAGTGTGATAACTGGGTCCTTCTTTGTCTCTTGTGTGGCCTTTATTCTAAAGTCTATTTTGTCCAGTGTGAGTATTGCTACCCCAGCATTTTGTTGTTCTTGTTGATTCCATTTTCATGAAATATCTTTTTCCATTCCTTTACATTTAGTCTCTGTGTCTATTTCAATCTGAAGTGAATATCTTGTAGATAGCATGTATAAGGATTTTGTTTTCTTATCCATTCAGCCCGCCTATGTCTTTTGACTGAAACATTTAATCTATTTACATTGAAAGTAATTGTTGATAGTTATTGTCATTTTATTATTAATATTGTATGTATGTATGTATGTACGTATATATGCATGTATGTATGTCTTAAAGAAGTCCCTCTAAGATTCCTTGTAATACTGGTTTGGTGGTGATAAAATCCTTTACCTTTTTCTATTCTGGGAAGCTCTTTGTCCTTTGGTTTAAAAGATATCCTTGCTAAATAGAATAATCTTGGCTATAAGTTCTTGCTTTTTAGCACATTGAATATTTTGTGCCCGTCATTTCTGGTCTTTACAATTTCTATTGAGAAATCAATTGACAATCTTATGGGAGTTCCCTTATAAGTTACTAGTTGCCTTTCTCTTGCTGCTTTTAGGATTCTCTGTGTTTAACCTTTGCCATTTTCATTATGATGTGTCTTGGCATGGGCCTGTTTGTGTTCACCTTGTTTAGGACTCCACAATTCCTGGGCTTGTATGTCTATTTCCCTTACCAGGATAGGAAAGCTTTCAGTCATTAATTCTTCAAGTAGGCTATTAATCCATGCTTTCTCTCTTCTCCTTTTGGTAACACTATAATGTGAATGTTGTAATGCCTGATGTTTTCCTACAGGCCCTTTAAACTATCTCCTTTTTTTATTCTTTTTTTCAGTTTGCTGTTTCAAACAGGTATTTTCTGCTACTCTGTCTTACAGATCACTGTAAGCAGATGAAGCAGATGATCCTCTATTTCATCTAGTCTGCTGGTGATTCCTTCTAGTACATTCTTCATTTCAATTATTATATTCTTCACTTATGACTAGTACATTTTTATGGTTTCTATGCCCTTTCTTATATTTTCTGTCCCTTTGTTAAAGTTTTTACTAAGTTCCTTGAGCCTCCTCATAACCACTGTTTTAAAATCTGTATCTTGTAGGTTGCTTGCCTGTATTTTGTTTTGTTCTTTTTATGAAATTTTCTCCTGTTCTTTCATTTGGGAGGTATTTTTTTGTTTCCTCATTTTGGTTGCCCCTCTGTATTTGTTTTTATCTATTATGTAGATCTGCTATGTCTCCCAGACTTGGTCTGGTGGTCTTATGTAATAGTTGCTCTGTGAGCCCTGGTATAGTCTCCATGGTCACCTGTTCCAGGTGCTCCAGGAGTGTCTCTTGTGTGGGTTGTGTGTGCCTTCCTGTTATAATTGAGCCTTGATTGCTATTGGCATGTCAGCGGATGAGACTGACCCTCAGATTGCCTCATTGTGAGGTTTTACCACATCTACAAATTATGAGCTGCTCTGTAGGAGGTTTACCCCATGGAGTAGGATTCACTGCAATGGTTTCTGTTGCCTGTTGGGACACCCTTTTGGATACATTACTTGTGTGGCTAATTGGGTGGTGTTCTGTATGTTCTGAAGCCAATATTTAACTCATTTTCCACTTAGAAAAAAAGTGTAGCTCACTGATATGTTCATTTAATTTTACATGCTCTTTGAGGCTGAAGCAAACTTGACTGGTTTTCAATGTGAAAATAAAATATAAAAATGTTCTTGGAGTTATTTTTAAACATAACTTGTCTCTAATCCTAATGGAACAAAAATGTAGATGACCATCAGTAATTAATAATTTTTTTTCATGAATAGAAATGCTACATTTTCTAGGATTTGAAATCCAAGAGTTATATATTGGGATAATCACTATAGCCACAAGAACTGCTGGTGAGTATTCTCCAGGAAAATGGGAAATGGGGCCTCTTGGGAGGGGATCTGGTGCAGGCCCAGGTCACCCACTGCCTATGGCCAGGCAGAGATTACCTGGTGGGAAATACAAAGCAATCCATGGATGTCTAACTATGCTAAACCTGGAATATGTGGGAGAAGCCACACTGCACATTGAAGATGGCTGCCACCTGTACCAAGCCTGGGGTAGTTCTGCAAAAAGCCAGCACACCCTGAAGCCTTTGCTACTAGCCAACTCCAGTAATATTCTGCCACCAAAAAAAGCTTCATGTGATATCTGAATTGGGTGAGTTGGGCTCTCAAGGAACCACAAGAATGGGACAACATGTGATCACAAGGTTAATATAGATTCTAGTTTCATGACAGTGCTGAGCCTAGAGACACTTAGGAAAAGTGTCAGAGCACACTGAGGACAGTCACCACCCATCTGGGCCCTGAAGACCCCTGATAGTTGTCCAAGAAAGAATGCAATGTAGAAGGACTGGTGTTCACTGAGATAGTGCCTGGCATTGGGCAAGTTGTGTGGGGCAGGGTCCCAAGGAATTACCAGGGTGAAGTGAGCAGAGTTCACTAGAACAATTCAGATTCAGACTTGGTAATGGGCATGGGGGAATGCTCAACAAACAAAAGATGACATCTGGCTGCACAGGAGGAAGAGCTGACACAAGAAAAGCAGCTAGTGTCATTTCAGTCCTTTTCCTGAAGCCACACAACTCATTCTTTCCCAATATGTTACTAATGTCCCCTGAGTTTTTGTCCCTCTGCCAGAGCCCAGGATGAGCATCAGTGAGTGGCTGATTTTTTGCATGGGCTCTTTAAGAGGATGTCTGGGTTTCTTGCAGCCTTCTGTCCTACCTGAGCACTCATAACCCCCACTGTTTTTCACAGCCAGATGTTGTGGGGATCTTCTTCCTAGTACCAGTATTCCAGGTTGGGAAGCCTGGTGTGTGGCTGGGATCCCTCACTCCTCCAGGGGAAATCTCCATAGCCAAGACATCCCTCCTAATTCTCAACCACCACAAGCAGGTGTGGGGCCAGCCTGTTCTGCATCTTCACCCCTACCTGTCTCAACATGTCTTCTTCTTTATATCATTAGTTATAAAACTGTTGTTCATCCAGACTTCAGATGGTTCTCCAGGATGACTGTTCTATAATTTAGTTGTAATTTCAAAGTGTTCATGGAAAAGGCAAGCACAGCATTTATCTACTCTATCATCTTGGAGCTCTCTTGACATTCTGTTTTTAATTTAAATTATTCTCTGGTATCATCTGAGTGGTAATATTTTACCTCTTACAGTTGGAGATATTTGCTTCCAAAATAGATTTTTTAAGATTTATATTATTGTCTTTAACAGAGAGAGACAGAGAGACAGAGACAGAGAGTAGAAGGAGGGCCAAGAGCAGTCTTTATAGTTGCACATCATCAGTTTTTTGTTTGTTTTTTTGACATGGTTTTGTTTCACACAGGTGGATGGGGGGCCAAGCAGGGCAGAAAATGGGCTGTCCCCCCCACCCCCCTGCATGGGAGGCATGCGCCCTTGAGTCTGGGGCCAAACTGGGGGGTGAGAACCAAACTGGTGGTCTCCTGCTGGGGAAGCACATCCAGGTTCAGCATATGGGTCCACACGGGCCAGGACTAGGACTTGATCCCCGGTCCTCAAAGCGAGGGCTCAACCTGCTGAGCCATCCTGGATTCCCCAAAAGAAATTAATTTAGAACTAAAGTTAATAATATATTATGAATGAATAATAAAATAAATTTGCTATCAAATTATTCACCCATCTATCCACGTATTGCACAAAAATATAGTAAAGACTTTTGAAAGTCAGCTATGACACTGAACAGAGAAAAAGACTTAGATTTAGGAGACCTGGATTCACATTCTGGTTCTGTCACTTCTTCTGTAACTTTAAATCCCCATTTTCTTATCCATTAAACAGACCTAATATTTGCAACCTCACTGCAATGTGAATATTATATAATATAATGGATATCCAAGTGTCTAGCACAATGCTTACATATTGATAAATGTGAGTGGACATAGTTAAGAAACACAAAAAATAGATTTGGGTAACCTTTCCTTTTAACAACTTTTTTCCCTCAAATTATTTTTTAAAATATTTGTTCTGTTCAGTGTTTTTGTTAATCTTCTTGAAGGACTCTAATTATACATAAATTGTCTTCTTTGCCTAGCTGATGTAACTTTCCTTTTTGGGATTCCGAACTATGTTGTATCATTATATATCTATATATATATATTTCTAATCCTTTTTATTTATATTTTATGTTTATTCTACTTTTTTGCATTTTCTCACTGAAACATCCTCTATGCCTTTGCTATGTATTTTTCATTGTCTATTCATATTCTTATGTCTGCCTTCTTTCAGTTCTTTTATTAATATATTTCTTAGATGGTTTGGATTTGTTTCTTTCACTTCACTAAACTCTGACAATTTACACTCAATTTCCTCCTACTGTTTCATTATATTTTTTTATGAGTGCCTTTATTTATGTTTCCTGCTTTTTGTTGATAGGAGAACTTTATTAAAATTATTTTGAAAACTTTTTTTTGAGCCTTTTTAAGTTTACTACAACATTGAGAGAAAGGTGCAGAGAGTCCCATATTCCCCCTACTTTGACACATGCATAACCTCCATAATTATCAATATCACTCACTAAAAACATACGTTTTTTGTTTTTTACCAAAGATGAACCTACACTGATACGTCCTAAAGACCCGAAGTTCAGAGTTTACTTTTTTTCCTCTTTAACATATTATAAATTTATGAGTTTAGACAAATATATAAGGACATATATACATCACTATAATATCATACTGACTATTTTCAGTGCCCTAAAACTCTTCTGGCTCTGCCTATTAATCTCTCTCTGCCCCCCGTCCCCAGCCAAACCTGGCAACCTTTGATCTTTTTACAGTTTCCATAGTTTAACCTTTTCCATAATGCCATTCATTTGAAATCATATACTATGTAGCCTTTTTTTAGATTGGTTCTTTACTTAATAATATTCATTTAAGGTTCTCTATATATATTTATATGCCCTGATAGCTTATTTATTTTTTACTGCTGAATGCTATTCCATTGTCCGTATATACTAAAGTTTATTTACCTGTTTAGCATTGAAGGACATTTTACTATAATTATTTAACATTTTTTATTGTTAAGTTTATTGGGGTGACATTGGTTAATAAAAATGACATAGGTTCCCAGTGTACAATTCTATAGTACCTCATCTATGTGTTGCATTAGGTGTTCACCACCCAGTCAGTACTCTGTAAGACATCTTGATTGCTTCCAAATTTGGCAATTATGAGTGATGCTGTTTGTTATAAACACCCATGTACATATTTCAGTGTTGAGGTAAGTTTTCAATTCATTGGGCTAAATAGCAAGTAGTATGATATCTGGATTATATGGTATGAATATATGTAGTTTGTAAAAAACCACCAAATTTTCTTTAAAAGTGGCTGTAACATTTTGCTTTTTATATAGCAATGTACTCCACAAACACTATTAAATTTTGTATCTTGCTTCTATGAAGCCATGTGTAAAAGGGAGGAGGCATTTATACATTTTATTCTTTATTTTCATCAACCTGATGTTCTTTCTTTAAAATGTATCACTAGCCCCTAACCTGATTATTCTTTTTTTAATTGTGAAAGGAAATATGTACTCTCTTTTAACTTTAAGTGAAAAAGTCTGTCTTCCCTCATTTTCCAATCCTGTTTCCTATAGCTAATTATTACTACTAGTTCCCTATATATCTTATAAAAACTGCCTTCAAATTACTTTTAAATTAGTTTTTATTTCCTTTTTTTTCTTTAGATTTATTTTGTTGTTTGTAAAGGTGAGAGGAGAGAGAGAGAATAGGGGAGGGCCCATCACAGTCTCCATAGTTGTACATCATTAGTTGTAACATGGTTTCATTCCACACAGGTAGATGTGGGGCCGCACGGGGTGGGAACCAAACCAGGGCTACCCACATGGGAGACAAGAACCTTCACCACTGTGCCATCCTGGCAGCTACCAGTTGCACCAGTTCAGCATATAGGGTTGCACAGGCCAGGGTTAGGAATCCAAACCTAGACCACTCTATCGCGAGGCAAGTGCTCAACTGCTGAGATATCCCAGCTTCCCTAGTTTTTATTTTAAATATATCACTACAAAACTCTTTTCAATGTCGACAGAGTATGGATTATAAGATCAAACAAATAACTGAGGGTCACTAAACCATTTATCATTACTGAGAGAGAAAAAAAAACCCAAGAAATTCACCAATTAGATTTACATAGAGATTTCATTTTAAATGATAGCATGCACAGACTCTTAAATTATAAAAACTTATATCTGTAAAATTAGAACAAAATTGATTTTATATTTTGATTTTTTAGATAAGGTAACTGAGGCTTAAATTAAACTGACTCCAAATTATATATGAGATAATATGAATCTGGGGATGTTGCAACTGACTGTAGATGCACGAAAAGTCAAAGTGAAAGAATAACACAACCACTGTATACTTCACTGGTAAGAAAATGCACAACAAATCAGTTCTAACCGTGTCAATAATGTCTGAGGACCTGCATCACTCTATAAAAAACAAAATACAATGCAGTTGCTCCCAAGATATTTATAAAGCAGCTGGGGAGGTAAGGCATGTAAGACATAAATATATTCAGGAAAAAAAAAACACATCAATACAAACAGAAATTAATTCAAAACAATTCATAGACTGAGTGTTATGGGAATAAGGGGTGAGAACAATTTGTGCGAACTTACTGTGTCATGGAGGAGGTGGGATTTCAGTTAGGCTAATAGGACGCATAAAAGAAAGGTTTCCAAAAAGAAAATAGGACTAAAGAAATATACAAAAAATGAGAAAGTTTTGGCAGTGTTTAGAAAATAATGAGGAGTTGAATTTGGCTAAAACATTGGATTTTACGTGTGAAGACTGAAAGAAGTAAAATGACAGGCATACTTATCAGGTGGATGACTCTGAATGACATGATTTGGAGCTTGGAACTGTAATGTGTAGTTGTCAGGGAGCCACTGAAGGTTACTGAGGAGGTAGTAAAAATGATATTTTTCCAGGTGACTCAGGGAAAGAGTATGCTAGAGAACTGCAGCTTGGGTAAGAGTTGATGGTAGGAAAGCCAATGATGAGGTGATTTGCAATGGGAGAATTTGGGTGCATATATAATAATAATAATAATAATAATAATAAATTTTCCTTGTGATAAAAATTGGCTCTGTGTCTTTCATTCATCTGGATAACTATAAAAGGCAGATGATTTCGTATTAGTAGATAATATACAAATGACTTTCAATAATGTTGATACCTTTATTTTATTATATATTGTTATGGGTTGAACTGTGTTATGGGTTCAATCAATATGTTGAAGTCCCAGCCCCAGCATCTCAGAATGTGACCTTAGTTAGGAACAGGATTATTGCAGATATAATTAGTTAAGATGAGGTCATATTGAGTAGGATGGAACCCAATTTAATATAACTGGTCTCCTTATTAAAAGAGTAAACGTGGATATATATATATACATATATATATGCAAAATGCCATGAGAAGATAAAGACAGAGATCAACTTGATGTTACCATATGCCAATAATGTCAAAGACTGTCATCAAATCACCAGAAATGAGATAAGAGGCATAGGAAAGATTTTCTCTCACGGCCCTCAGAAGGAACCAACTCTGGCCAATACTTTGATCTTGGACTTAAAGAACTGTGAGAAAGTAACTTTCTCTTGTTTAAGCCACCCATCTTGTTGTATTTTGTTTAGCATCCATAGAAAAATAATAGATGTATCAATACCAGAAGAGAAGAGACCAAGTCTTGCAGCTTGGAGTTTCATGTTATCTTGAGACACAGAGAAAAAGTGCTACTAACCATATTTTCTAAGATTGAGAACTAAGACATTTTCATAATACTTGGTTCCTAGATGCATTCTTAAAAACCTAAGAATTCTAAAAAAGGAGTTTGCATTAAAAATAAACCTTGGAGTTTCAATCATTTCTAGGTTCTAAAGATTCTACAATTTTTTAAAAATATGTAATCATAACTGGCAATTCAAGTATGCCTGAGTTCAAAATTTTCATTTGAATTAGATCAGTTATTTTCTACCCAAGATAATCACTCTTATTTGTTATTTCCATCATTGCATAGGAAATCACCAAATGTGAGGAGGTATTGAAAACTGTAAGAATATGACTAAATGATTTGGCAATAATTTTCATTGTTAGAGTGCTCATAATAATTTCTACACTTTTCTACTTTTAAAATTATTCTTATATTTAACTAGTCCAAGTTAAGTGAAGAATAGACAATTTTTAATTTGACTGGGATGAACAAGAGTCCATCCTACTTGAGTAAACAGCAATATTTACCTTTGTAGTTACTCTGAAGTAGCCATTCTGTCCTAATTAGCCAGTAAGAACCATATTTTTTTTTCCTACACTCATTTCCTCAAAGCATTTCCTACTTATGTTTCTAATCGTAAGAAATCACTTATTAACAACTACCTTTATTTCACAATTGTACTTGCAAATACATAATTTCCTATGAACATTTCACCTTTCAGAAAAATCTGTGTACTTTTGAGGTTTCATTTTCAGAGTATACTCATACAATATAAGATAATACTTTACCATGAGTATTTGCCTTGTTTATTTAGACCCAGGGTAAAAGAAATCTTCTTAACCAGTGCTTTAACTGCTTTCTCCTGTCAGTATTGACTACCCAATGAAACATTAGTCTTTTGACAGGCACTCAGGCCCTCTGCACCCTGCACGTAGACTTTTTCCAGTTTCCTCGTTCACTAATCCTCTACATAAAGTTTGTGCTTCCAGTTTTCTATTCAATGGTTTGCTAAACCCTCTATATACTCCTGGGCTTTTGCAACTCTTCTAGTTTATCACCGTTCTAATACTTCACATTTCCTTTGGCCAGGATACCATGTCAAACCTTCCTTTCCACTTTATCTGGTCTCCCTAGGCTGAAACAATCCCTCCTTCTGTATTTATAGAGCTATTGGTTCATATAAATACATACTGGTTTGCAAGAACATGATGTGCGAGTGATATTCCCACCTCTTGAGGGCAAGGTATATTTTTTATGTAGTTGGTTAATGCTCACTGCATTCACATCTATGAAAGTAAAGCAAATACATTGTTACAGTAGATCTTATGTAAGCATAGAGACTCCAGATCTCTTTAACTTCCTGAGTCATTGGTTCTAAGATTTCCCATAAATAGTGTTATTTCTTTGTCTGTGGACTATCATATTTTTTTATTACTTGATTCATTAATTTTTGACTCTAATAATTCTCACCTTTCTTTCATTTAGTTGATAATTTCTCAATCTTTATCATTTTCATTTTGCTCTAACATGGCTTAAATAATTATTTATTTTACAGAAATTTTGTTCTATAAATATCTGTTGGTTGAAATAACAACTGAATGTGCTTCTGTCATATAAATACCTTGTATAAAAATAAAAAGCACATTAAAGCAAAACAAAAATGCTTGACTTGATCTTTCTGTGAAATCATATTTAATTCTTTATATTTTTATCAAATTACTTGATATGTGATCAACAATAACATCTTAATTTCCCCCTACTCACTTTTCCCTTAATCATACTAAACACAAGCCCTGTTTTTTCAAAACCCAATGACTCTTTATGTGTTATCTTTTTGTTGTTGTTTGGATATTAAAGATGTTTTACATTTTATTAAATTTATTGGGGTACCACTGGTTAATGAAATTGTATAGGTTTCAAGTATGTAATTCTACCCAAAGTCAAATCTTTCCCTATCATATATTTGACCCCCTTTATCCTTTTTTACATTCCCCACACTCCTTTCCCTCAGATAACCACCATTCTATTATGCGTCTATGAGGGTTTTATTGTGTTGTTGTTTTTTTTGTATTGTTTGTTTGTTGTTTTAGATTTTATACCCTACAAATGAGTAAAATCATATGGTTCTTGACTTTTCCATCTTACTTATTTTCTTAATATGATAGTTTCACGATCCATCCATGTTGTCACAACTGGCCAAGCAAATGGCATCCAGAGTGAAGCAGATATAGCCCTACTTTTTGTGTTATATTTGTTCTTCACCTCTGTTTTAAGGAATTTCTTATCTCCACAGCTTCATAGACTCTGAGTGATCAATTTCTCCTCTTAGTTTTCAATCAGGATCATCTCATCTCTTGGAGCTCTGGTCTTCCTTTACGGTCTCTTCTACTTCATATATTTTCCTTTGACTCTATTTCTGCATTTCCGACTGACCAGTCTTCCCACCCGTAGTTACTGACTTTCTCTTTAACTTATCATGCATAATATTAAAGTAATTCCTTAGAGCTATACTCTGTTTATCCCTTTGGTAGACTTCAACTGAAAAGCTTGAGAAACATGAAAAATGAAAGCATAGATAAAATATGAGTACAATTCTTATTTGGAAATATTTCATGCTTATCTTTTTATGAATGAGCATATACCTTAACACTAAGGTAAACTGTCTCAGAATTATATCTTATAAAAATCTTAAGTAAATATATTAATGCTGTAGAAGTTTAGATATTACCATCACTATATACATCATCCCCTGATTACAATAAATTATACTCAGAAATTATCAGAGAAAATTTGCACTGTAAAACCTGATTTTAAAGTGTGCTGGTTGACACGTCTTTTACTCCATTATAAAAATGTAAGGCCAAATATAGTAAGATGGGGTACTTGATAAAAATAAATAGGCAAATAAGATACAATCTTAGTGATGAAATAAATAAGCATTGTCACAATCTGTGAGCAATGACTAATTAATAGATTCCTTGTATTTTCTGGAAATCTTTTATTTGCCCCAAAGCAAAATGCTATCATTTAAGTAATTTTGTACAAGCTCAGTTTCAATGTATTACAGCTCTTCTAGTTTAATTACAAAATACACACACACACACATGCACACACACATACATGTGTGTGTGCATGTGTGTGTGTATAAAATGGCTTTTGAAGTGAAAATGGACTATCTCTGATACTATTTAATATAATGAGAGATAGTAATAACGGGAGGTCATTTAATAAGTGTATATGCTCTGATATTATCTCAACTCTATTGTATTTTTAACCAAATTTTTTGATGCTATTAGATTATTTCAGTTTTTATTGGGACCTAAACAATATGATAAATGAAAAACATATATATATAATTAGTCTTTGCAATGTTCTTGATGGTCAAAGCTATGTCTTTATTAATTGCAGTGTTTGAAGCAAGTAGTATATTTCCTTACATATTAGTGCCCTATAATTTGTGTGCTGAATAGTAACTTAAAAGGAAGTCCAGAAACTAAGTTTATACAAATTGAAAAGACCAGTTTTATTTTGTTTTGTTTTTTTCCATTAGATAAAAACAACCTTTCAGGAAAAGTGTAGTGTTCATCACTTATAGCCATTTGTGATTTTTTATATTTCTGTGGCTTATTACATTTTTCCACAAGAAGAAAAATATTTCTAATCTGTGTGAAAACAAGAGTTTTATTGTTCTAAAACTTTAACAACATAAAATATATGTGCATTAATCAATGTGCTCTTTTCTCTTCTATAATAAAATGTGCAATGCAAAGGAAGTGAACTCATTTAAAACACATCATTAATTTTGATAAATATTCATGAAATCTTAACTCCTTTAGCTTAAAAAAGATATCTCTCAGATTTAATTAAAATAATTTTTTCATCATTTTTGATTCACCATTCCCATGCAATATTTTATTTGTACATAAAAGAGGATACCTTGAAATTTTATGGACTTATAAAATGTAGCAGTATATTCATATTTTTTGGTTTATTCCGATTTCTTTTATCAATATCCATAAAACCTTATAATTAGGTGACATTATTTCTCAGTAGGAATAGGCATATTGAAGAAATGGCTTAGGGATTCACAAAATAATACAGATAAATTCTAAATACAACATCAGCATTCATTATCTATGGAATGTTGTTTTTGATTACGAGTATAAAATTCTCATAGATAGGAAAACTGCATGTTATATTTATTTTGGTTTGTAACCCTGGGAAAGTCATTCCACTTCTCAGGATCCTAGCCTCTTATGACTTATAAAAAGAACAGGTTAAATAAGCTCCAAAGACTTCTTTGGAGGTTAAAATTAATAACAAATAATAATTGTACCTAGCACTTAATATGTGCCAAGTCCCAGTCATTTAATACTCATGGCACTCTATGTAATAGCTACTATTACCCTCATTTTACATGTAAGAAAACAGATTCCGGAGAGATTGAATAATTTGCTCAAGGGCACATAAGCTTAAATGTGGTAGTGCTAGGAGTCAAACCTAGGTAGCAAGTATCTATAATCTGTGCTCCAAATACAATAGTCTCCTGATATTTTTGATGAAGAATACTAAATGTCTCTGCTTATGAAATCATTGAAATTTTTCTTCTCCCCCCCCACCCCCTTAGTATTTGAAGAAATAGAATAAGCTTTAGAGTCAATAATAATGTGTTTTTATCCCAACTCTACCATTTACCTGCTCTGTGAATTTGGACTAGGTACTTAATAACACTTAGAGTCGGTTTCCTCGTTGTGAAATGAAAAATACTTGCATACCTCACAGGAGTGTTTTTTAAGAGTTAAGACTAAAGATGCATGATCTAGCATAGTTCCCAGCACACAACAAGCATTCAGTCAGTTTTGTTTTCTTCCATTACATTTAAACTATAGAAGCTGATGCTGAGATCTAGAACTCAAAAATAACAGCACATAGTAGGCATTTTTAGAATTCATACTCCTACTAGTTCAAACAAGACTGAAATGAGACCATTTTAAGTGAGCATTAAGTGTGGGAAGTTATGTAATGAAATTAGAAAGAGAAAAATCAGCATGTTCCTCTAAGGCAGGGATTCCCAATCCTGTGCCCGCGGGCGCCATGGCGCCTGTGGCCCGATTTGTGTGTGCCCGCCATTATTTGACTGCATGAGAAGTTTTACATAAACACTAAGTAAAACTATAATTTATTTTTATACATTTGTTAGAATTTTTAAATATTGTTTGAGTATCTACACAGGTTTATTATATACATTGGTATGTTTGCGATATCGTATGTATGAGTTTTCCCCTAGCTTTTGCCTTTGTACATGTCGCGTCTTATTTAGCCGCTGCGCTCTTTAAACTCTCCTCCACCCAACCGGGAGACGCGAAGTTGCCTTTTTGATTGCGGTTGCTGGACTGATCGGGTCGTGACGGTTAGCTAGGATCACAGTGTTTTGATATATTGGATTTTAAATGAACTAAAAGTGAGGTAGGTAATCTATTATTATGGTGCCAATTTGATATGATATTGTAGTTCCATAACTATTTTTATTTTTATTTTTTTAGTCCTAAAATGAGTGGACCAAATAAGAGAAAACGAACCTCTAATTTTAACACAGACTGGGAGGAATCATATTGTTTCATTAATTTAAAAGGTAAATGCGTTTGCCTGTTGTGTGGCAGTAGCATTGCAGTGCCGAAAAAACATAATGTTGAACGTCACTTTCAGACAAGTCATACCACTTTTGATACGAATTATCCACTTAAATCTGAAGTAAGAAAGAAAAAAATAAATCAACTAAAATTAAGTTGAACTACTCAACAGACTGTTTTCACTAGACATGTGGAAAAATCTAAAAAGGCAACCATTGCTTCTTCCCAAATTTCTCACATGCTCGCAAAGAAGAAAAAACCTTTCCAGGATGGTGAATTGTTCAAAGAAGCATTTCTGACTGCTGCCGATTGTTTGTTTGAGGAATATTCTAACAAGTGTAAGATTATGTCGGCGATACAAGACCTACAGTTGTCAAACAACACAGTCACAGAAGAATACACGCAATTTCAAAAGACTTGCAAACTCAGTTAAAGACTGATTTGGAAATATGTGACTGCTTCTCTCTGCAATTTGATGAGTCAACAGATATAGCAGACACCACACAGTTGGCAGTTATGGTGAGAATGGTATTTAGTAACTTCATAGTAAAAGAGGAGCTGTTGCAAATATTACCAATGAAAGGACAGACGAGAGATGAGGATATTTATAAAACTTTCAGAACATACGGCAGGTCGATAAACATGCCTGTGCATAAGTTGTCTGTGATAACTACCAATGGGGCACCAGCAATGGTTGGTAAAAACAAAGGATTTATTGCCCTTTGCAGGAAAGATGAATCATTTTCAAACTTTATGTCCTACCACTGTATCATCCATCAGGAAGCTTTGTGTTGTAAAATATTGCCCTTTGAACATGTTATGAAAATAGTCACAAAGATAATCAACTCTATTCGAGCAGCTCCCTTGCAACACCGACTTTTCAAGGCCCTGTTAAAAGATACGGAAGATAAAGAACACGATCTCATCCTGCATACTGAAGTACGTTGGCTCAGTAAAGGTAAAGTTCTTACAAGATTTGTGAACTTAATTGAAGAAATAAAAACATTTATACATGATAAAAATGAAAATTATGATGAACTAACAGATTCTTGCTGGCTTGTG
>PVKE010008618.1:28285-47362 GCA_004027555.1 Craseonycteris thonglongyai
AAAAAAAAAAAAGAAAGGATACCAAAAGTAAAGCAACCAAAAAAAAAAAATAGTAGGTATATAAAAGGGGAAGCCAGGATGGCTCAGTGGGTTAGGTGCTCACTTTGCAGCACCGGGGACCGAGGATCGAATTCCGGCCCTGGCCCATGCAGAACCATATGCAGAACTGGGAGCTCCCCTAGCTCAGTTCTCTCTCTGTCTCTGTATCTCTCCCTCTCTCTCTCCTCTGTCAAAATAAATAAATAAATAAATATTTAAATAAAGCAAAATTGACTGTTGATATCACATCTGCATATCAAGTCTCTCATGCACTTCCCATATATGAGGAAAATGCTAGGTAACAATGAATTCAACGTGTCATTATTTATTGAGACCCTGCAAGTGCTTCAAAAACAGTTTGAAGAGAGATTTCTGCAGTTTACAAATATCGAGCCAATTGTCTCCTGTATCAATCCTTTTACTTGCCAAATAAATGGAATAGAACTAGCTGCATGTATTGCAGACCTTGTTCAGGGGAAAGCAGAAGAACTAGAGTTAGAAATTTTGAACCTTAAGAACAATATTTTGCTAAAATCCTTAATATCAGAGGACTTATGGAACATAGTCGACAAAGAAAAGTTCCCATTTTTTAAAAAAGCGGCATATAAAATCAAATTGTTTTTCGGGTCAACGTATTTATGCGAATCTTTGTTTTCAAACATGAATTTAACAAATCACGATATAGGTCTCGGCTTACTGATGAGCATCTTAATAATTGTTTGCTAACAGGGTTGTCGTCATACTCTCCTAATTACGAGGCACTGGCCAATGAAATGCAATGCCAAAGATCACACTGACAGATTGGTTTTTTTTTATTCTTTTATGTTTTTTTAAATGATTTTATTATATGTGTGTTTTTTATTTACTTTGTATTACGTTTTGTATATATGTTTCTTTGTGTGTATATAATTTGTACAATAAATTTATTATTTTAAAATTATTTTTGTTTAATTTTTTATTCTTGTTCAATAATAAATATCCTTAGAAATAGCTGGTGCCTGCCGCCCTACCGATATTTTAGAATGCGCCCTACGGTATAAAAAGGTTGGGAACCCCTGCTCTAAGGTATACACAGGAATTAAAAGATGTAGATCTTGAAAATTCTTTCAGCCCAATCTTTATGTTAATTCCAGGGGCATGCAGATAGTCATGATTATCTGGTTATAATGCAACATTTTTCTAGAATCTCCATTTTTTGTCCTCAAACTCATATGGTCAACCTTCTACATGAATCTTTAAGCAAGGACATAACTTGTTTTAGTTTTCAAAGATATTTTGAGAATACAGAATTTAATTACATTTAATACTATAAGGAACAAAATTACTGAGAGAAAATAATAATTATTACTCTGTCCAATTTTCTTATTTCAATTAATCTCCAAAATTATTTTCTCTCCCACCTAGAGTTATTTTAATTATAGATGTAAAAAAATAAAATAAAAATGAGCAAAAGCGCTCTTAGCATACATTTTCCTTCGAATTTGTGAGTAAAAAATGCTTAAATAAATATGTCAGAATATGAGCTGAATAAAAAAAATGAGATTTTTTTTAGAAAGATTCAAGAATATGGGTTAAATAGTCATATATTCTATTAAAAATTTGAATCCAGATACAAACCACTTTTTTTTTTTTTGTCTTTCTATTGAGTTCTAAATACTTTGGTCTGTTATTGAGAAATTATTTAAATATTCCTGCTTTTAAAATATGTGGCTCATAAGACATGGAAACAACCAAAGTGCTCTTTGATAGATGACTGGATAAAAAGCTGTGGTACAGATATACAATGGAATATTATTCAGCTATAAGAAAAGAGGAAATACTGCCATTTGCAACAACATGGATGGAACTTAATATCATCATGCTAAGCGAAATAAACCAGACAGACAAAGCTAAGAACCACATCACTCATATGTGGAATATAAAACTGAAAGCAACAAAGAAACAAAATCTCATGGACATAGTCCATAATTTAGTGGTTAATTGAGGGTAAGTGGTGAGGGGAAGAGAAAGAATTGGGGGAGAAACAAATATATGGTGATGGAAAGAAAGCTGACTCTGGGGTGGTAAACATATATTGTAACACATAGACAAAGTATTGAAGAGTTGTACACTTGGAGTCTATATAATTTTTACTAATCAATGTAATTCTAACAAATTAAACAATAAAAAAAATGTGTCTCAGACCGAAACCTTGGAAAGAAGAAAAATCGGTGACCCTTTGCTTAAATGTACAAAATAAGTAGAAGAACCAAGTTTAAACAGCTCATTTAAAAAGTGAGAGAGCATACTGTGTAATTAATTAATTTTATTTAATTAATTAATGCTTTACTAAGTAACTTTGGTTATACAGTATTCCCAGTTACCTAAAGATCTACAGAAGATTTGAAAATAAAGCAGGAATTTGATCTAAAACTAAAAAATTGTTATATAAAACAAATTAATAATAGTATACTCTAATAAAAAATGTAGAAGGATGCCAGGATGGCTCAGCGGGTTGAGTGCTTGCCTTGTGGCTCTGGGTTTTGAGGATCGAATCCCAGCCTTGGTCCATTTTTACCCATATGCTGGACTGGGGTGTCCTTCCCATGTGGAAAGCCCCTGGCTTGGCTCCCACCCAGCCCAGTTCCTGCACTGCACAGCCGGCTCCTACCTGTAGAATGAAACTATGTTGAAAACTAATGCCATACAACTATGGAGACTGCTCGAGGCCCTCACCCTTCTCTCTGTCTCTCTCTGTCTGTCTGTCTGTCTCTCTCTCTCTGTGTCATTTAAAACAATTTAAAAATAAATTGTTTTAAAAAATTGTAAACTCAATTGTTGGAATGTACAATTGTTGTTGAAGAATTATCTGATGTTACATTTTAGGATAATATAGAGTTAAAGGATTCAGATTAAATTAGCTAGAATTTATAGTAAATTAAAATATTATAGGTGAATCTGGTTTGTCTTTAAAATGTTAAAGCAAAACATCTGTTAAAATTTAAAGTTAAATTTTTTTCTTCTCAAATTTTACTTACAATTAGGTATAACAGAAGTCACTGCAGAATTATACCAATAGGCATTTCAAATTTAGCATTTATTAGTATGTAGGAATTTCTTAATAGAAAGAATGCTGAAAAAAAATTTAATAATTTACTTGATATTTACCTATGTCTGAGAAAAAATATAGAGGAAACAGCTTATTCTAAAAATAATTTCATTGCTACTATAGATGAATTATAATATGTCAGCTGTATTAGTTTCAGTTGAAATAGATTTTTCAATTAAAATTATTAAAACATCAAATTAAGCTCAGGCCTGGTGAAACTGTATAATATTATTACATTTCATGGAATATTTCCAAGCTTTAAAATCACTTCAATGTAAAAGATGGACACTTCTCAGGCACACAGATCAGACTGTGCTGTGGAAAATTCATGAAAGCCATAGCACTTATGGATTGACATGTACCTTAAATCTTTCTTCTTGTGGTTTCAGTATTTTAAAGCACCAGTCACTATTGTGAATGATTAAAAATGTCAAAGATTTCCTATTCAGAGTGATTCAAACTGGCCACAGGGCATATGAGAGTAGTTTAATTTACTAATCTACTTAAATCAAAATCAGTAATTAGCTATGTTTTCTTTGTATTGAAATGTAGACCACCTTTTCAATAATTTTGACTACTTTTCTGCATCACAGAAGCTATAAGACATCAGTTCCCAAGTGGTGGTATGGTGTACCCCCAAGGGTACAGGCTGGGCTGTTCAGGGGTACAAGAAAAATAATAAGTAATAATATTTAACTGTGTTATAAATAATGTAAAATTAAATCTGTAGTTTGTACTTTTAGTGTAGTAACATTTCTTTCCTAACTTATTACCTCGTTTCCACTATTTTATATTAAGGTAGTCACTGAACAAAAGTGTCAGTATCTAAAAACAGCTGTTTTAAAAACAAGGAGTACAAATCACAGAAATGAATTTAAAAGGGGTACGCAAGTGGGAAAAGGTTGGGAACCATTGCCATACGATAAAGCTGTATATAAATTAAAGTCAGGAAAAAAATGCACCTATTATTGCTAGAGAATAAGTGAAGCATCACTATCTTTTTAGCAAGGAACACATTTAGCAATTCTTCATGCTTATAGGACTGCCAAAAATAAACCTTTGAATTTTCATAAATTTTTACAAAGCTCAGAACGACAGCTATGCAAAGTTAGACATGGATGATTTGAAGCATATATAAATAGCTTTGCTTCATTTGGGGAAATCCTGAGTGGTAATTTTGGAAATGGTGGTCAATCAAGCAGAAATCACTTAAAACACTCCATTGGTAGGTTTCAAAACACAGATTTGTAAAAGCTCTGAGTTCCTTGAACCTGCTACAGACTGGTCAGACACTGGTAGGAAGGTCTCTTAGAGGTTGTCTGGTCCAAATTTCTAGGAAGTTCAGAAAGCTCTTTTAAAAAGAGATGCTCAGACTCTGTTTATGCATTTCCAGGAGGCATAACACAAGTTAGATGGAGCTTCAGTCTGGCTGCTGAAACCCTGCTCATCCTGAGTCCTGTTCTCATAGGGGCTATTCTTGAGGATTAAACAGTACATCATATTTTGTATGGTAGAATTTAAACAAAGGGGAAGCTGGGATGGCTCGGTGGGTTGAGCGCTCACTTTGCAGCGCCGGGGACCGGGGATCGAGTCCCGGCCCTGGCCCATGCGGAACCGTGTGCTGAACTGGGAGCTCCCCCAGTTCAGTTCTCTCTCTGTCTCTGTCTTTGTATCTCTCTCTTACTCTGTCAAAAATAAAAATAAATAAATAAAAATATATTTAGAATTTAAACAAACATTATTCACAGAGAAGATATGTGAGCCATTAGCATCAGATCTGAGAACCTTAACCCAACAGAAGGTAAGGAATACAACTAAAATGTTTAGATACAAGGCAAATTCAATATAGGGAATCCAGTTTACTACTATGACCTTTCCCAAGAGAGACTCATGGTAGCTGAGTTTAAAAGTTTTGAAAAATTTCTAGAATTGGCAGCAGAATTTTTCAAATTGAGCAATTCTGTTAATCTCTTCAAGTAAGCCAGAATTTGTAATATTGAGGACTTTTAGATACATTAACTTATTTCATCCTCTTATACACTCTATGAGGTAGGTTCTATTAATATCTCCATTTTAAAGTTAAAGAAATACATACCCTGATACCTGTAGTGTGTTCCAAGAAGAAAGAACTGCAAAAATACCAGGGAGGGGAAGTGGGATTAGAAAAGGATGAAGAGGGTTGGAAGAAGAATTGACTCTAGATGGTGAGCATACAATGATGGAATATAGAATTGTACACTTGGAATCTGTATAATTACACTAACCAATGTCACCGCAATAAATTTTAAACTTTTTTTTTTTTTTTAATGCCAGGAGGGGTTGACACAGAAAAATAATAAAAAAAATCACTAAGGTATGAGAATGTTTTTTGTTGATCTCTGTGGACTTTTAGCTACCAGTTTTATGGTTTCCTTTACTTTGTAGTCATGTTGGGGGTACAAACTTAAAATAGAATCTACATTTAAAGAAACAAGCTAGTGCCACTGGAAAGAACACAGAATTCCCTATTAAAACAATGCAGAGACGTTATTGCTTTGGTCAGATTTGCATCAGTGGCTTAATTAAATAGCAATCCAATGTGGCATCTTTCACACAACATGTTTGTCACTTTCACAATTGTTTTCTTTTTCCTGAATAGAATATGAATGGACATATACAAAAACAATTTCCAGGTATATAAACATCTTAAGACATGGTACCAATAGGGTTAAACTTCTTATTTTGGAAGATACTAAATTAACATATTTGAGAGATTAAAATTTTCTGACTCATAAATAATATGTCAGACTTTATATACAATCATGATTATATAGAAGCACATAAAGAATATATATATTTTTAAATAAATTATAGAATGTGACATTGCAGAAGGTAGCCTAAGAAATTACCAAAAATTGAACAAAACTACACATATATTTATAGTGTACATCTTGCTTAAAAGATGTAATTTTGTATTGTCTGTTGTACTTAGACAATAGTATTCATAGGAGTTGGATAATAATAACATGTAAAATGGGTTATTTAGCATACTTTTAATTCCTGAAGCAGAATATGTAAAATATCTAGGGATGTAATATCTTACATGCACTATAGAGTAAGTTAGAACTTAAAACAATAATTATATCCAAATGATATTTTTTTGAATTTTTATTCCAGAATTGCTAATGAATAACCTACGGTATTATATGCATTTCTCAGCCCTCACAATAATCTACATCAGCAATCACCAATTATAAGAAGAGTTGAAGCACATCTATCTTCAGCAAGTCATTATCACTGAAGAGTTTACTATTTACATCTTAAACACTAAGAGAGAAAAAAGAACAGGAAAGTATTGTAAAATGTGAAATAAAACATTTTTTATTCACAGAACCAATTAATTTTTGGGAAAGAAATGTTGATTGATTTTCAGTTAACTATTTCTGGGGCGCCATCATGGTAAAGGTCTGAGTTTTTCCCAGGAATATCTCAGACTTTGGAAGACAAGTTGTTTTCTACACTCCCAATAACCAGTACTAAAAGATGCTGAAAATCAAAGTGAAACATAAAAGCTCATGAGGCCAGAAACTCCTTTTACTATCTTTGTCTAAATATAGTTATTTACAAAAAAAGGAATCAGGTGTCTTTTCCACCATTCTTCGGAGAAGGCTCTTCTTGGGAGTTTAACATTGATTTCTTCGTCTCGGTTTAGGGAGAAATAAATTTCATTTCAGAATTTTGTATATTGCAGGAATCCTTTGAGAATGCGATTCCTTTTGATGGAAAGAAAGGGCAAACTATTTTAATGTTTTCTATTTTCAACTTTATAAAGATGAAATATCCCCAGGGGTAGAGAACAGTTGTTTTCATAATTTTCTGAATTTCAGGCACCTTGTGCTGCATAAGGAATCATATATATTTAAACCTTTTTAAAATTTTTTAAATTAAAAAAAAAAGGAATGTTGATTGAAGAAATGTCTCAACTTCCAAAGCCCTTACAATGTATTTACCCTTAAAAAAGAGCAGAAGAGAAGAGAAAAGGGAAAAAAAAGAAAAAAGAAAAAAAAAAAGAAAGAAAAGAGAAGAAAAATAAACACTATAGCACTATTTAAAATTAAGTGATACGATCTTAAACACTTTGGATAAGAATAATTTTTTAAGTGTAGACAACCCTGACTATAATATTGGCTTTGACAGGAAAAAAAGAGAGAGAGCTAAAACAATCAGAGAACACCTTATTTCTACAGTGAAAGAAATAGACAACACATCACTGTGTTTAAGAAAATCATGTTATAACCCACAGCATGACTGAATACAAGACTAAATACACAGTACATCACTGTGGGATTTTGCCATAGGGTTCTACTCCATTAAAGAGATTACTTTTTAAATCAATTAGTAATACTTATTCTTTAGATCCAAAATTAAGGGGAGAAGAGTCTAGCAAATTCCAATATTGCCTGTTAGCCAAAAAAGAAATGCTCACGTTTAAATGTACAACTCTATCTATAACCCTCAAGTTTAAATCTAGAGACAATTACAATGAGTATTAAAAAGTAATGCCTGAGGTCATTTCACTCATTCTGTATATTTTTTCAGTATTGAAAACCTGACAGCCAGGCTTGTTTAACTACTCAAACAGTACAGAATAGCCAGGAGCTGTGATTTCTTCAGATTAGTAAAAAATAACCCAAAGGACTTGAAAGTCAAAGCACAACTAAAGAGTGAGTCAAGCAGCAAAACTATATCTTATCAGGCTTGTTGACAATGAATCCTGGGAGACAAGGCTTTATCTTCAAAGTGACACCAAGCAAGTTTTGCTCACTGAACCAAGCATCTTCTGTGGGGTACACAGCAGACTTAACCGCCAGCTCAGAAATAACATTTAAATCCAGGTTGCAATTATGCTGACTCTCAGAAAGTTGTTTGCCATTCAAGGAAACTATTTGTTCTATCAGAAAATAAAAATCAACATATAAAAATAAGTGCCATTATTTTAATTTTCTTTTCTATGATCTCTGCTTTATTTTTTTACTTAAGATTAAAAGA
Organism: Craseonycteris thonglongyai; assembly: GCA_004027555.1. NCBI lineage: Eukaryota > Metazoa > Chordata > Mammalia > Chiroptera > Craseonycteridae > Craseonycteris > Craseonycteris thonglongyai. Next base: position 36,441 of record PVKE010008618.1, read on the forward strand.
AAATGAAGTCAAGTAAGCATTTAGCTTTTTAGTTAATTGCTAGAAAAGTTAAATGCATAAACTAAAACAAACTGGAAAGGACCTATGAAATTCACCAAGTTATATCTTTCTGACTCTGTCCAAAACAGGGATAGATCATCTAAATTGGCTTAAAAAAATCTTTAGGAAATGGGATCCTATCACTTCCCACAAGGCTAAAATCAGATGTAAGTACACATCCCAATCATTGTCATTTATTAGCTTAGAAATGTTGAATAAGTCATTTAACCTCTCTGAATTTTATGTTTTAACTTGTAAAAATAAATCTGTGCATGAAAATGCTTATTAACAGGATTTATGCAAATAAAGTTATTAAGCTATATCTCTTAATGAAATACTTATTTCAAATTAAGCCCATTCTAGTTCAAAATCTTGATTTGCATGACAATTATGTCAGCCTTGAAAATATGTGTCACATTTGAAATTAATGATGCATATTTCAAAGAAATGCATTTTTTTTAAAGATTTTTTTTGTTGTTTTTGACAGAGATAAGATAGAGAGAGAGATATATAGTCAGAGAGCAGGGGAAGGGGCCTTAACAGTCTCCATAGTTGCACATCATTAGTTTTTCCACATAGTTTCATTCCACAGATGGGCTCGGTGCTGCACAGGGCAGGAACTGGGCTGGGGTCTCACCCTGATGAGAAATGAACTGGGGACATACCCCAGTTCAGCGTAAGAGGTGGCATAGGCTGGGGCCAGGGCCCGGATTCTATCCTTGGTCCTCAAGGCTGCAAAGTGAGTGTTTAACCCACTGAGCCATCCCAGCTTCCCCTAGAAATGCATTCTTAATCTGAGCCACTACCAGGCCCTCACATATAAAAAAAAATTTGTTCATAAAAACATCTCTGCTATTGTCATTTTAACGTTTACTTTCTCTCCTCTGATAAGACACCCTTTCATACTCTCTTACATGTATACAAACACATACACATATAAAACCAAACCCACTGTGTATTTGATTAAACAAGATATTGTCTAATATCAATGTAATTACAAATAAGCAGATTTTTTTTTCTGAATTCTATTAGAATCCAAATCAACTCCAGCCTTTCAGGATTAATTTTACTTTTATAAAAATTTCTGAATGTTGTCTGTCTGACTTTTCCAAGAAAACCTAATTTGTGTTGAGTAAGTAAAAGGTCTATACTTGAGGGATCAAATATGCTATGCTTCTGAAATTAGGGAGTTGCACTATATAAAGTAGTTTGTACATAGAGGTTACAAAGTTTTGAATCAAAGCCTTACTGGGATCAGACAGGCAGAATAGGGTAAAGGAACCCTGTCACAATAAGCAACTCAGTCCAGAAAACTTATTTGTCCCCAAGGATGGGAAGATCTCCTCATCTACTCAGAGATAACAGGATAGTAATTTTGGTGGGAAGGTTTCCACTATATCACCCACCTCCACTGAGAGGTACCTGAAAGTCCAGTCTAGGGAAATTATTTTACTTCTTCAGGCAGCATCCATAAGAACCAATGAGAGTTCCAGGGGCACTAGATAAACCAAGCAGATCATAATAACACTGTGAGTACTCTGAAATTAAAATGTCATTGAAACTACTGCTGACAAAAGTAGGTCACAATGCATGTTCAAGACCTAAAAAGGTAACTTACAGGTAAAATAAAAGATTGAAAGAGAATCCAGTCTGCTAACATATTAGAAGAGATGTTAAGGATATAATGGGAAATGATTCATCATACCAAGAGTCAAGAAATTCTCAACTTGAATGAGAAAAAATAATCAATTGATGTCAACATTGAGATGATTCAATTACTCCATCAGAAGACAATTTTAAAGCAGTCAGATATAGAATCAATTAAGAATTATCTTGAGGGGAAGCTGGGATGGCTCAGTGGGTTAGGCGCTCACTTTGCAGCCTTGGGGACTGAGGATCAAATCCCGGCCCTGGCTCTGGCCCGTGCGGACCCCCAATTCAGTTCTCACCAGGGCGAGACCCCGGCCCAGTTCCAGCCCTGTGCAGCCCTGCACCCACCTGTGGAATGAAACGCTGTGGAAAAAACAATGATGTACAACTATGGAGACTGTTCTGGGCCCTCCCCCTTCTCTCTGTCTCTGACTCTCTCTCTCTCTCTCTCTCTCTCTCTCTCTCTCTGTCAAAAACAATAAATAAATCTTAAAAAAAAAAGAAATAAAGAATTATATTGATACAAATTAAAATATATAAAATATCAGCAAGAAGTTATTCAAATGGAGAGTACAGAACTGAAAACACAATAATAGAAACAAAAATCACCCTGGATGGGCTCAATGGTAGAGTGGCATTAAGAGAATAAAAAATTACGAAACTTGAGGACAAAAAAATACAATTCATCAAACTTGAACAACAGGGGGTGGGGAGAATAGCCTCAAGGACTTTCTGGTCAAAACCAAAAGAGCCAGTGTCTACATCATCAGGCTACCAGAAAAAAAAAAGACTCAATAAGTATTTTAAAAAATAATGTCTGAAAAGTTTTCGACTTTGATGAAAGACAAAACCCTACAAATTCAAGGAGCAAAATAAATCCCAAACAAATTTAAAAAAAAAAAATCCACACCAAGAGGCCATAATTAAACTTTTAAACAAAAGTTTAATATTTAATATTAAACAAAAACAACACATTACTGACAGGGGATTTACAACTCAAGTAACTATATTTCTTATTTGAAACCTTGAAAACAAAAAGGAAATAATACACTATTTTTAAAGTACTTAATAAAATTATCAACCCAACATTTTATATCTGATGAAGCTATCATTAAGCAAAGAAGGGAAAATTAAAATATTCTTTGATTAAGGAAAACCACAAGAAGTTATAAACAGATGACCTGTTCTTAAAAATTGCCTTAAAAAGTTTCTTCAAACAGAAAGGCAATAATAAAAGAAAGAAGCCTACAGCATTATAAAGAAAAGGTCAAAGTGAGTAGAAATATAGATACATATAATACACTACTTTTTATCATGAATTTATAAGTATGATTATTAAAACCAAATTTGACCAAAAATTATAACATCTAATGCTATGATATTTAAAAGTGGAGTAGTAAAAAGATGTAAATAAAAATGAAGTTTCCACAATTCACTAAAGATGATAAATGTTGGTACAAGTAAATTGTTACAAGTCACATATGTATATTGTAACACATAGAGAACGCTCTATGAAAACTCTATAAAGAAATCAATACAAAAATATAATAAATTAAATTGGAATATTAAAAATGTTCAAGTAGCTACAGAAAGGCAAAAAACAATAAATAAAAGAATGAGTATCAGAAAAAACAAACAGAAAACATAAAATAATATGTCAATTAAGTGCTAACGTATCTAAAGTTATGTTGAATATAGGAGATGCCAGGATAGCTCAACGAGTTGAGCACTTGCCTTGCAGCTGCAGGGTCAAGGGATTGAGTTCTGGTCCTGGCCTGTGCAAACCCATATGCTGAATGGCAGTGCAACTGACAACCATCCTGCCAACAAAGGTTCTTGCCTCCCATGCAGAAGTTCCCTGGTTCAGTTCCCACCCCATATGGTCCAACATCCACCTGTGTGGAATGAAATTATGTCACAACTAATGATATACAACTATGGAGACTGCTCTGGACCCTCCCTTCATTCTCTCTCTCTCTCCCTCCCTTCTCCCCTTCACTCAAACAATAAAATAAATCTTTAAAAAACTTATATTGAATATAAATTCAAAAATCAAAAGACAAAGATTAGCAGAGTGGGTAAACAAAAATCAATTATATGCTTATTACAAGAAACACTTAAAATTCAACAACATAGGTAGGCAAAAGTAATAGAATGTAAGAAAAGACACCAAGAAACTTTAGTTTAAAAAGACAAGAGCAGACAGTAGTTCAGTCAGGATGGCAGAGTACATAAACGTTGCATTAACCTTCTTTCATGACCACATCAATTACAACTAAACTACAGAACAACCATCACTGAGAATCACCTGAAGTGTAGCTGAACTGAAGCTTTACAACTACGGACATACAGAAGAAGCCACCTTGAAATTGGTAAGAGGGGCAGAGACACAAAACGGTACGTTCCCATACTTACATATGACAATTAAAAATCAAGAGGAATATCAATGGTGTGGTATTCCCCACTTGAGGGGTGTGGGGTCCCAGCCCACACCAGGTTCCCCAGCCCAGGGTTCCAGTGACAGAAAGAGAAGTCCTTGAAACTTATGGCTGTGAAAACCAAGAGAAATTGTGGTTGAAAGAGATTAGGGTGGCAGCAGTCCCAGGTGCTCATCTTAAATCAACCGCACACAGACTTGCATAGTGACTCACTTGCTCTGAGCCCCAGTGTTGGAGAAGCATTTCAAAAGGCACCAGTGGCATACAGGAGGAACTGAGTTGTCTGGCTTCAGGATGAGGACTGAATGGGCAGCTTTGTCCCAGACTGAGGAGCTGATGGAAGCCATTGTTTTGTTGTTGAGCCCTCCCCATCCCTGCATGTAGATTTAGGCAGTCACCATATATGAGTCTCCATCAAACTGGCTATCATCTTTAATCTGCCCTACCCTCGTGATTCCCTGAGACTCTGCCTCACACAACTTTTGGGCATACCCCAGCTGCTTTCAGTGGCTTTTCCCTATAAACAACCTTTCTTAGTTCATAATGTGGACTTTCCTTAAATCTCTTAAAGGTTCATAAAACCCAAACAAGCAGTAACTGGCTTCGGTGTGTCCTATACCTCCAGCTGAGCAGTCCTATGTCTGGCATTTGTGACAGCTGTCCTTGATTTGTAGATTGGCTTCTTGAGGCACCTCCAAGCCCAGCTGGAGTAGCAGTCATATGCATATTCCTTTGTAGTTCATGCCAGTTGGCTTCAGGTAGAGCACAAGCTACAGCTGATCTTCGCTTGCAGTGAGACCTCTACCAGGAGGTCCCTGGGCTGGCACACCCAGAGGCCAGCTTCTGACCAAGCTGAAGCATCACCTGGCTGTCTCCTAGAATGACACACCAAAAGGGCAGACTGGGCAGGTAACAGAGCCCCACTAAAGCAAACCTTGTTCTGTAGGGCCAGCCATCGCATCACAATTCTTTCACTTCATCATGGCCAGTCCTCACTACTAATCAGCCTGAGGGTCAATCCTTCTCATTGACATGCAAACAATAACCAAAGCTCAACTACAACAAGAGGGCACACACAACCTACACAAGGGACACACCTGAAGAACCCAGCTCTGGTGACCAGGGAGATTGTACTATTTGGTCCCAAAGGGTAAATACTATATAAGGCCACTCTCCTAGGACCAAGAGACATACTCATAGCAATTCTACTTAACACACAGAAACAAACACAGGGAGGCAGCCAAAATGTGGCGAGAGAAAACATTCCAAATAAAAGAACTGAACAAAGTTTCAGAAAAAGTACTAAACAAAATGGAGACAAGCAATCTACCAGAGCAGAGTTTCAAACACTGCTTAAAAGGATGCACACGGAGAACTTCAACAAAGAGAATGTAAACATTAAAATGGAGATAGAAACCATAAAAAAGAACCAATCAGAAATAAATAATATAATAACTGAAATGAAGAGTACATTAGAGAGAATTAGCAGTACTCATAGATACTCATAGATAGGATAAAACAGAGGATTAAATAGTAATTTAGAAGATAAGGCAGAAAGAAACACACAGCACAGGATCACCCCCCCAAAAAAAAAGAGGATTGTATAAGGGACCTCTGGGACAGGGACAACATCAAGCATTCATTTCATATCATATCATATCATAGAGTTAACACAAGGAGAAGAGAGAGCGCATAGAATTGAAAAAATATTTGAAGATATAATGAGAGAAAATTTCCCTAACCTAGCAAAGGAAATGAATATACATATCCAGGAAGCACAGAGAATCCCAAATGTGAACCCAAAGAGGCTCATACCAAGACATATCATAATTAAAATGCCAAAAGTGAAAGACAAGGAGAGACCCTATGAGCAGCAAGGGAAAAGCAATTAGTTATCTACAAGGGAGCTCCCTTATGACGGTTGGCTGATTTCTTAACAGAAACTTTGCAGGCCAGAAGAGATTCTCATGAATATTCAAAGTGATTAAAAACAAGGACCTACAACTAAGATTACTCTACCCGGCAAAGCTATCTAGAACCAAAGGAAAAATAAAGAGTTTTCCAGACAAGACAGAATTAAATGAGTTCATCACTACCAAAGCAGAATTACAAGGAATGTCAGAAAGACTTCTTTAAGACAAGAAAAGATAAAAAATATAAGTAAAAAATCAGCAATAGCTACGTATCCATCAACAATTACTTTAAATGTAAATGGATTAAATGCTCCAATCAAAAAATAGGGTGATGAATAGATAAGAAACGAAGACCCCTACATATGCTGCCTACAAGAGACTCACTTTGGAAACAAACAGAAAGGCTGGGGTCACAATATTTATATCAGACAACATAGACTTTAAAACAAAGGCAACATCAAGAGACAAAGAAATAATCTCACTTCTGGGTGTTTATACAAAGAAACTCAAAACACTATTTCAAGGGGTCAAATGAATCCAAATATTCATTGCAGCATTGTTTACAATGGTGAAGATGTGCAGGTAGCTTGGGTGTCCATTGATGGATGAATAAATAAAGAGTAGGTGGTACATACATACAATAAAAAACCTTAGCTGTGGAGAATGAGTTCTTGCCATTTGTGGTAGCATAGATGGACTGACCAGGAGGCTATTGTGCTGAGTGGGGTATACCAGACAGAATGACAGATGCAATGTGACTTCACTTTTAAGTGGAATTGGAAAAACAAAATAAACAAACAAACCAACCAACAAATAAAATAAAACAAGCTCACAGATATAGAGAACATTTTGATGGTTGTCAAACGGGAGGAGCATTGGGGTGAGTGAACAAGAAAAATGAATTAAGAAGTACAGTTTGGATGTTGCATAATAGTCATAGAATAAGGAATACAGTCAATAATATTGCCATTGGGTACTAGATTTATCAGGATGATAGATGGGAGGTTGGGGGCAGGGTAAAAACGATGAAGGTTTAAGAAATACAAATTGGTAATTATAAAATAGTCATGGGGACATAAAGTAAAGCATAGGGACTATAATCAGTGATATGGTAAAAACTATGCAGAGTGACAGGTGTGTACAAGGCTAGGCAGGGGCATCACTTCTTAAACTATATAAATATCTAACCATTATGGTGTACATCTGAAATGAATATAAAATAATATTGTAATTAAGATAAAATAATGTTGAATGTCAAAATAACCAAATAAATCATCAATTTTTTTAAAATGCAGGAGTGGCTTATAAATATGTGATGAAGTAGACTTCACCCCTCCCCCCCAAAAATTACCATAAATAAAAAAGGTTGTTTCTGTAATAAGAATGAAACTTATTCTACCAAGAAGACATAACCCTAAATGTATATGCACCAACGAACAGAACCTCAAAAAAAAAATATATATATATGTAAAAATAATAGAGCTGAAAGAAGGAATAGACATGTCCATAACTATAATTACCTAACCATACTGCCATCTCAGCAACCAAAATACCCATTGACAGAAAATCAGGGAGTATATGAAATATATATCAGATGTAAACAACACAATCAATCAATAGGACGTGTGTGTGTGTGTGATGTAATACAAACTAGATCCAGCTGATTCACTGCATTGTTCACATTTGCTATATAAATATAGCATATAAAACATATATGTTTACACACACACACACACACACAGAGGGAGAGAATATTCCACCTTATAATCTTCAGAAAATTCTAAAAGAATTGAAATCATAAAGAGTATCTTCTTTAAAAACAATGTAATCAAACTAGATATCAATTATAGAAAGACAAAGGAAAATATCTAAATATGTGAAAATTATACAACACAGTTCTATATAATTCATGGGTCAAAGAGAAAGTTTCAAACAAAATAAAATAATACACAGAAATTAATGAGAACAAAAATACAACAACTCAAATGTGTGGGATACACATAATGCTGTGCTGTCAGGAAAACTGATAGTACCACATTTAGAAATGAAGAAAAGTCTCAAATCAATAAGAAAGTTTCTAGGGAAAAAAAAGAGCAAAATAAACCCTATAGAAACAGAAGGACATAAATAATAAAGATAATAGGAGAAATCAATGAAGTTGAAATAGAAAAAAAGTAGAGAAAAATCAATGAAAAAAATAGCTTGTTCTTTGACAAAAAAATCAAATTGATAGACCTCTTATAAGACAAAAATAACAGAAAATAACTCAGCTACTGTGGGCATTAAACAGATCATAAGAGAATGCAATTTTACAATCATAAATTCAATGATTTAAAAGAAATGGACAAATTCTTCAGTAACTCTAAACTACCATACTCAGTTAATATGAAATATACAACTTACATAGTCTTATTACCATATAAAGAATAAAATTAAAGATTTAAAAACTTTTTAAAAAGAAATATCAAGGCTAAAATTATTTCATTTCAGAATTTTACTAAATATTTAAAGAATTTATGCCAATTTTCTTGTTTAGAAACAGAATCTCTTCCAGAAAACATATGAGCAGGGGATATTTTCAAATTAATTTTGTGAATCCAACAATACCAAAACTGAAAAAAATAGAGATACAGTCCCCAGACTTATCTCTCATAGATTTAGACGTAAAAATTCTTACCAAAATATTAACAATTGAATCCAACCATCTCTAAAAGTATTTATACACTAGGACCAAATAAAATTTATTACCAGTATGCAAGTCTAGTTCTACATTCAAAAATCAATAAATGTAATCTACAATTATAGCAAAAAATAGAAAATAATATTATAATAACAGCTGCAGAAGAAGCCTTTAACAAAACCTGTTGCTCGTTCATAATAAAAACTGTTAACAAGGAATAGAGAACTATCTTAATAAAACACATCTACATAAACCAAAAGTTAGCAGCACAGTTAAGAATGAAAGACTGAATATTTCCCCTGCTAAGATTAAGAGCAAGTCAAAGATGTCTGTTCTTGACAATTTATTAAATATAGTACTAGAAATCTTAGCTATTGTAACAAGGCAAGAAAAAGAAAATGTCAAAAAAAAAAAAAGAAACAAAAGTTATGTAGATTAGACAGGAAGAAATAAAATCATCTCAACTTACAGATGATGTATGGTCTACAAAGAAAAACCCAAATAATATGCAAAAAACTGTAAGAATTAATGAGTTCAGCAAGATCCCAGGATATAAGATCAACATGCAAAAATCAATCACAATCACGTTTCTATATACCAAGGGTGTCCAATCCATTGACTTTCCCCGGCTACGATGAAAGAAAAAGAACTGTCTTGGGCCACACATAAAATACACTAATGACAGCTGATGAGCTATAAAAAAGTAAAATAAAATAAAATAAAAATTCATGTTTTAACTAAGTTTATAAAGTTGTATTGGGCCACATTCAAAGCCATCCTGGGGCACATGTGGCCCTTGGACCACAGGTTGAACAAATTTGCTATATAATAAAAATAAACATACAGAAACTAGAATTAAAAACAATACAGTTTTCAATTGCTTTAAAATGATATTCTTAAGTATATACTTAAAAATCATCTACAGCAGGGGTGGCCAACTTTTCTGTATATAAGATCTACTTTTTATCTTAAAAGTGTGTCGCGATTGACTTGTTGTCATAAGCTTAGTCTAAGGGGGAAGAAGGGATGTGAAATGCATACTATGTTTATACACTGTGTTTCAGTATAAGGTGCATTCCAGCGAGGTATGGGTAGATAAGTAAAATATATGTTCAAAACTATTTTTTATTTTTTAAATTACTTATTAAGCTTTCGAGATATAGGCTCATGAAGAAAATAAATTTCCAGACCCAACTTTTGATAGCAGCATTCCGTACATGCGGTACCTAAAACATTCGATTTTCCGACACTTTTTCAAGATAGATTTTTACTACCGGTAACTTAAAATGCAATTTAATTTTTTTTATCAACTGCAATGTATAAGTTGTTGTACTATTTGTTCATAAATATGAAAAAGTTGTTATAAAAATGCACAGTATGGCTGATAATTTGATTTCAATATTTCACTTTCTTGTTTTTTTTGGGCCAGGAAAATTTATCACGAAAGAATAATATGACTTACTTTTTGCTAATCTATCAATAGTTCGCTGAGTACACCTCGTACTGGATTATAGATATATGGCTTACCTACCTACGTAAAAAACAACAATAATTATTTAAAGGGCCAAAAAACTCATGTCCAAGGGAATTAAAAGAACATGGATAATTATTAACAATATTCATTAATTCAAAGTAGCTACAGATAAAGACAGATTTAGAATTTACTTTGTTGCCTTAACATTAATGGGAAGACTGAGTTTGCATGTCTCTAACCAAGGAATCATAATTAGGTATATATCCTGACAAAGATAATAATAATGAGTCTTCAGTATGGGAATCAGTCAGGGCAGAACGTTGTTTAGTCTTCCTTAGCTTCAAGTACGAAAATGGCAATTCACATAGGTATGTAGATCCGAAACAAGAATAGATATATACGCTACATTTGGTGATACTGGGATATTTTTCTCGGTTGACATATTTCCAAAAATCTTCTTCAAATTTTTTGGCTTGTAAGATTAAGTCAGTTTGTAACATTATAATTTCATTTTCTAATGCCTTTAGATCCATATGAAATATGTCTGAAATTTTTTGGCTAATGCGTTTCACACTTCAATCTTTTTTAAAAGGAAAAGATATAAATTCCACAATTTCTTTAATTTTTTCAAAATCCTGGAATCTTACCTCAAAATCTTCAATTACTTTTTGGATTTCCGCGACGTATTTGTTGATCTTATAATTAATATTTTTATGTTTTTGTAGGTT